>WMED01028950.1:244-10356 GCA_019650415.1 Pipa parva | reverse complement strand
CATTTCGAAGTCAGCTTTTTTTTTTTTTTTTTGAGAAACTACAACTTCCAGCATTCTCTAGCGCAGCGGTTCTCAACCTTTATGATATTTCGGCCGAACGTCATCACGTAGGCGCATCACGTCATGACGTTCGGGCGAAATGTCATCATGTACGCACGTCACGTGGTGATGTTTTTGGCCGACGTCACCTCGCAGGAACCCTTATAAGGAGGGTCCCATGGCCGCTTCGGGGTGCCGCAGCGGTTCTCGACCCCCGCTGGGGTCGCAAACCACAGTTTGAGAACTGCTGATCTAGCGGATACTGATGCTTAGGTCTTAATATCAGCCGTCCCACCTCTTTTGGCCATTGCTCATTAGACCCATCTCTTCCATC
Source organism: Pipa parva (assembly GCA_019650415.1). Lineage (NCBI taxonomy): Eukaryota > Metazoa > Chordata > Amphibia > Anura > Pipidae > Pipa > Pipa parva. The sequence goes on along the minus strand of WMED01028950.1, from coordinate 9,983 downwards.
TTTGCTGGGAATAAACCCACTCACTGGTATTTGGTTAAAAAAATATTTGACTCCATTTTGCCTTTAAAAAAAAAAAATTCCTTGGTGAAAAATAGTAGTCTTTGGATTGGTGCTCTTCAAACATTATGGGGCTCATTCCTGAAAGCGCAAAGAGTCGTATTACGGGCAAAATTTTATAAAACTGAAAATATCGATATCGTGATAACAAAATTTTGCTGATATCTGTATATTCGATATTGCAATATCGGAAATTTGATATCGTGATATTAAATTTTTCCATCGATATTATGGATTTTCCATCAAATTAAACAGACTGAAAAGTTTCAATTGAATTTTTGTTATCGCGATATCGGGAAACATTTGTTATTGGTAAAATCAATATTGTGATATCGGTTAAAAAAGATCCTTTGATATCGCAATATCGGTTAAATTGATATCGCGATATCGGTAAAAATCGTTCAATATCACAATATCGATATTTTCGATTTTATTAAATTTCGCCCATAAAATTATATTCATTTGCCACTTCCCCATATTCAGCAAGCATGGGGTGAATTCATGACCAATTTGGATGCTTAAGATGGTCGCAGACTTATGAAGCAGAAGCGTCTGAGTCTGACGCACTAGCAAATTAGACCAGGTGTACTGTGTCGCATTCACCAGTTTTACTTTGCTAGATCAAAGTGATGAATTAGGGGGTTTATGGTAGGACTGCTACTGTCCGACCGACTACGCCACACTACACAATTAACTGCGCCATGCACCCTGGAGGATCAAGGGGTTATTCACTAACGTGCAAATTCGACTGTCGAATTCACAAACAGTGGATTCCCATAGCAAATCCGTGACTATTTCCCCATTGTAAAATCGCGACAATTTTTTAATGTCAAGATTGCGACAATTTTCCCATAATAAAGTCGCAACTGCACCAATATTCTCATTATAACGATGTGACTGCGACAGTAGCAGCCTATTGCGTCCGTCTTTATCTGGCAAATTCGCACCTATACACAACAGTTTGGGCTTTAGTGAATAACCCCCCTCAGTCTGATTGAAACTACTGGGACCCCTATTGTTACACCCCTGGCTGGTATTTATATAGCTCAGTAATTTTAAATAGTTTTTAATATGCTCAAAGATATTTTCTAAACGATTTTTCTATGCCAGCTTGGGCCCCTCATGTTCCAGGGACCGCAGGCTCAGGCCCCTGATGTTCCAGGGACCCCAGTATTGTTGTGCTGTTGTACTTTCACTCCTGATCACTTATATTTTGGACTCCCTCACACATAGGAAGACAAATTCTTACCAAATAACCTTGCAGTTCCAACATTAATTCTCCCCCAGTGCAGACAAATGATCGCACGCACCTGTACCGAAATCTGCTGTCCCATGGGGGTGGGAGACTAAATATTTTATTTCCTGCTACAGAAGCTGGTGATTTCTTTTTATTTTTTCGTACACTGCCCTGTGCAGGCAAAGGTGGATGTGACAGCACCGCTTGCCTTGATAGAGTACAGGGCTACCGTTCCCCGCACGTTTTCCTCTTTCTGTGTTCCATTAACATATGTCAGTAATCATTTATTAGCCCAGGAGAAGCCACCACTACTGCGCAAACTGCTGCGAACACAGAGCTCAGCCAGCAGGGAACAGATTGAGGAAGTCAATGGGAGATGTCAGTGCAAGACTTATACTCATCTCGCATTGATACATCTGCACATCTTCGTGATAAGGTGAACGCTCAATCTGACCGCTGGCCAGCGTAGATAAAAGGGGAAGTGGGGGGGGGAGGGACTTTCACTTGTATGTAGAAGCAGCTGTGAGATGTGAAAAAGCCAAGTGTCTCCAACTGAGGAGGAAAGGTCAGAAGAGAAGGAGAGACCAATACTTGAGCTTATGGGAAGAGGCAGGATAGGACGCTTGGCTTTTTCTAGAGTGAGAGATGAAGATGTGCTAAGGGAACTGTCAGTCGACAAACAGAGAGGATAAATAATGTGTCCATCTGCCTTGCAGTGAAGAGGAAAAAAATGAAAAACATTGGGAACAGACCAGAATGGTAGAAAAGTGATATTGAGAAGAAATATTTTAGGGTAAAGATGCAAACTCTCATTTATTCGCCACCTCCTGATCTTCACGTATTCAGCAATCTATGTGATGTGGCGACTTACTGAGCTCTTGGCCTTACTTTACATCTGTGTTCAAAGGCAATTAAGCTATTTAGCAAGCATCGAAGTCTGTCGAGGTAGCGAATTTGGCAAGATGCGCTACTTTTCACTCTGCCAGATAAAAGGGTGAAATTAGGGGGCTTAATGGCAGGACTCTTGTGTGGCGCAAGGCGACTGTTCAGTCAGACGGAAGTATTATTCACATTGTAAGGATGACATCATTGCATTTCACTGGTGGGAGTCTTATCACTACGCTCTCCTCTCTCTATCCTAATACTGTCCAACTAATTATGCCACATTATGCAATAAACCACATCCAATGTTGTTGGTTGGGAATCCAGTGCTTAGTGAATAAGTAGAAGTGAATTTGCAACTATCAGATCGTAGCGACCAGAATTAACACAAGTTTACTTTGGGCTTTCAATGATTATCTTAGATGAAACAAGCAATACGTTATCAAGAAAATAAATAATAGATATCTCATACTTCTATACAGAGCATAGGCACTGTTTCCTTAAACTACACATACAAGCCTTACTTGTCAACCCACAATCCTTTTCATGCTTTCAGGAATGGAACATTCATTAATCTAATCAGACCGCTGCTCAAAGAGTGGGGAAGATTTGATGGAATATTATCGGTCCCAGATATGCATTTCCTATAACTTATGACTGTTTGTGGCTTTTTTTTTTTTTTTTTACAATCCCATTTAACTGAGTAAACAAGCTCTTAGGGATGCAATGCTGAAAATGAGAAAATGTTGTTAGTGCTGTTAATTAACATGAGTTTAAATAGAAAATATTACTGATTTACTTTAAATCTGAAATCTCACTTTTTCTCATTTTTGGTCACTAATTCTTTCTTGACAGTAACTTGCCTTGTGTGTGAGATTCTAGAGCAACAAGGGGACAACTCGGGAGTGGCCAATGGTTAAGTGGGTGTATCTGTGGGTTGGGTCCAGGGCCTGTTTTACCAGGGCCCAGGGCAAATTGAAGGGCCCTCAGAATTGCCCCCCCCCCCTCCTTTGACTCCAAGGGGGCCCCCACAGCATCATGAAGCTCTATTCCCCTCCAACCCTGAGCGGGTACCACCTTCTGTGGCCTGGTGCCCCATTTTGTTGTCCTAGGAGTCGGCAAACTTCGCAGAGGAGGGAGCCATTTCTCTCCTTCCTCCACCTTTGCAAATTCCTATAGGAGCTGCAAAGGGGGAGGAGCAAGTACGCTCCCGATCACATGACCTTTGATGTCCCATCACAAGAGACGTCAAAGGCCGGGGGCGAGTGGGAGGGCAGATCGCTTGGAGCCGCACACCGCGGCCAAAGAGCCAAATGCAGCTCGCGAGCCACAGTTCGCCAACCACTGTCCTAGACATAAACAGTCTGGGATTAAGGGGTTATTGACTAAAATCCAAATCTTCCCATAAAAGTGTGAATTCACCACTTCCCTATATTCAGGTATTCAGCAAACTCTGCGATGTGGCGAATTCGCCAGCTAACCACGGTCACACACTACACAATAGTCTGCTACTGATGCAGTCACGACTTCATTATGGGATACTGATGTGGTCGCGGATTTGGTATAAGGATCTGCTGTTTAGTGAATAAGGAGTAGAGAATCAGGGCGTAGCCACCCAAAGTGATCAGAATTCACTCCAACAGTCAAATTCTCACTTTAGTCTATAACAACCTAATTCTATTTAAAATAATGATTTTTTACAGTGACAACTCCTTAACATTGAGCTCTATTTAATTTATTTTTATGACTGAAGTTGGACAGCCCATTACAGCCCATGGATTGTCCCTATAACCACCTAAAGTCCTAGTTTTGCCCCAGTCGTTAATACCTAGTTTCTATTTAACTGGCATAAAGAGAGGCAAACAACTGTGTTGTAACAGAGGCCTAGGTACCATATAGTATAGACAGAGGAGCCAGATGCTTTCAAACTGTAGGAAGGGCCAAGAGCTGCGGACAGGAAGGAAGTAGTACCAGTTCACTTCCCTACACAAGCACAAGATGTGACTGTAACCTTTCCCAGTCCTGCAGTGGTTTCCACAGGCTTCCATGTTGTTTTCATTCGGATATAAAACCATTCTCTGTATGCCTTCTCTGGGATTAAGAAAACTCAGCACTTGTTCCCATTTGATTCATTACTGACAGCCAATGACCTTTGCAGGCCAACCTTGTATTCGGTATTAAATATTGTCCCAGCAGCTCCTGTCCACCTTTTGCAAATCATTGATCCTGAAATGGCCTGGTTCTGTAAGATGATCTAGGGCACTAAGCTTGGCTGCTGTCGATTTGCGTTCATCACTGCTATAAAGTTGAGTCCAATAAATAAATTGCAGATTGACATCCAATGTCCCGGGGTTCGGCCACAGATAACTCTTACGGTCCCCCAGGAAATCGTGAATGAGCGCAGACTCTGGTTTTCCAGCCCCTTGTGGATTTGTGAGATCTATGGATTGTCTGATATCTGGGCCAATACCATTCATTCACAACACTTGTCAAATCTTCTCCCCATAGCCAATGACATATATCAAACCATGCCATTTACAGTGTCGCTGTGGAGTTGAAATGGGACAGATTTAAAGAACTCCAAGGATATGGCTCTTTTCGCTCACATCTTATTTTCCCCTAGCTGAGAATTGGGGGAAATTTAAATTTAGTTTAGAAAATGTTTATAAAGTTCCCTGCAGATGTTTTCTAACACCATTTGTGAAAGGGCAACTATTTAGGCATTGGGGACTTATGATTAAAATTAGAAATAACAAGGATGAAGTGATGGGGGGGGCTGATTTGGGTTAATCCTACACTGAATATCAGAGGCATGCTCAGATCTCTTACAATTAAGTCTAAAAGCTGCAAACCCTCTGAAAAAGCCAATGCGGTTCAAGGGAGTTACTTGTGACAGAACTGGACTTGTGAACTACTCACAGCAATGTCACTTTAAGTAAGCAATACCGGAGTTAGAATTATATTAATGGGGCCACAGGACCCATAACCCCACCCTTTGCACAGGGCTGAGGGAAAAAGCCACAGGATGGCGTATATAGGACTTTATTCCCCTTCAAGTATTACCCACCGGAGTAATAGTGGAATGTTAAATTCAATGGAGCCCTAGGTGGGACAATATCAAGTTTGTGGGTTAAGACTGACCCCCTTATCTTTAAATCAGAGGTCAGTAGCCTGGAGAGGAACAGTTACTGAGCCATGGAACTCCAATGTGGTCCTGGATATCTCCACCAGAATAGCAGCCACCAATCATAGGTATAAATGAATATTTTAAGATAATTAGCGTCTTGTCCAAAAGAATATTTTGCCTCATTATATCCTACAGGGGAATGAAACTACAGAAAACCTGTTATTTTTTTTTTATCTCTCTTTAGGTAGTGATTTGCACATCTAAGTTCATTTAAAGTAACTTTACGACCCTTGTCTTGGGCTTTGCATTAAACCAAAAGCTCTCAGAGAAGCGCGTGGTGCCTGTCTGCTTGTAACATTTGTGCTTTTGCATTGTTGACTGGTTAGAATATAGGTATTTTTGTTCTAGAGTGCATTATCAACCCCTGCGTGCAGATCCACAGACTTGTCAACGCACCAGCTGACATGTAACTTGCACCATCCCAACAGCTCTCCCTCATCTAACTCATCCTTTTCCCCTTCCCTCTCTCTTCTTCCTGGATAGTTCTGAAACCATCACTACACTGAGAAAGAAGGAGAAACAGCATAGAGGATGATGAGAAGCCTCACCTGGGCCCCCAGCGCACGCCTCCAATTAAATCAAAATTGTTTGTTTTTAATGGCCTTTTACACTGACAAGTGGGCTATCATTCCACCAGCGCTAGCTGTCAGAGAGCTGGAGAAAATCCTTAGTTGATAATGCCCAGTGCTTCCAATTAAGAGCAGAGCTTCTCCGAGCGTCGTTACTATTCCCCAGCCTCCCTCAAGGCCCCAGTGTCTGCCTCTCCCGCTCCCCCCTCCTCTTTCACTTCTTCTTCTCCTTCTTCTTCTTCTTCACCTTCTTCTGCTCATCGCAAATTACTGACACAAAACGGCCGGCGTATTGATGGCGAATGCGTGCAGTCCGAGCCTGTCGGGTTTAATGAGGTGATGGAAGTTTTTCAGCTCTTCGCTAAATTCTTTCTTGTTTGACAGCTGCTCGGGAAAGCTGGATGTTGACCTCATAAAAGATTTAGCGATTCTCATTATTTTCTGTCGAGCATCACAGTGACTGCTTCACAAAATCATTTGCATCTAAATGTGCGTGTGCGTGCGTGTGTGTGTGTGTGTCAGTGGGGTATTTGTGTTACTGATCTATTGTGTGTGTAATTGGTGTATTGGCTAGATCATTGATTCTACTGTGACTTGCATTATTCATGGTGCCCTACACAGTTATTGGCCAAACTCCTTCCCAGTAGTGTACATATGCCAGTATGGGCCCCTAGTGGAAAATTAAATAATAATTAAAGGAGAAAATCTTTGGGCACTTTCTTTCCATGGACCTGGTAGTAGCCCACATGGCATTCACGCCCCTTTATTGTCAGTATATTTTTAAGGTATATTCAAGTTTGATCATATACTTCTTGCCAGTTGATCCATTAATAGTCTGCACATTTTTGACCCGTGGGATCTAGTTAAAAACTCGGGCACCCCTTGTTGCCATCTAGAAATTCATGTGCCCAATGACTACCAGTCTCCTTATTTCTCTATAACCACCCAGATCTTTTAACCTTTTGGTTTTTGGATTTTACGTTGGTCTCTTCCCAGTTGAGAATTATTTTGCTCATTATGAGTTACCCTCCTTTACAAGATGTCGGAAGTTTGGTCGGTGCATTTTAAGGTAATCGTTCATAAACTTGGAAGTGAAATGTTTATTATCCAAACATTCTAGGCAAACTTAAAACTGCACCATCAATACCGCACATTTGGTACACGGGTACATTTGGAATTATATTGGAATATTGTTAATGTGGATATATATATACTTTGTATGAATCAGCTCATTCAGTGAAGATAAACAAACATTAAGAAAAACTTTGGAAACTTTCTTGTGTGTGAGGGGATCATAGTTAAAAAGAGATCAACTGTGGTTGATTGCATTGATTAATATAATCCCATATAATGGAAAGGTTTTGTCGCCCACCATCAATTGAATGACAAAATATATAACATGGGTGGTATACACAGTATAAAATATATGTTAAAAAGTAAAAACATTCAGAAATTGCTTAGCAAATCTTCATTCTGAGCAAATGTTTAAAGTGATTCAAATTGAAGGAATTCTGTACATGTCTACCTGTAGTGTATTTGTATGGGAGTAATAAAATGTAAGATGTGTTACTGGGATGGAAATAATACATATTGTCCTTTTTCTCTTTTTACTAAGCACCTCCATGCATGAAGCTAAATTAGGCCAATTATAGACAGGGCTGGTGTTGGGAAGGGGGAAAAATCTAAGGGGGTCCCCAGCAGTTGAGTTGAGCCAGCACTGCCAATCAGGAGCTGAGATTAGAGTCGGATGAGGATTGGATAGAAAGAGCCAACCCCTACCCTGCTCTTAACACCCAATCAGCAGCATTCGAGGAGAACAGAGCCAAGAAAGTCTACAGTAGTGCTGTGCTTCCATTGGTCCCCTTGGAGTTGGAGGAAGCGTTGGAAGGTCTCAGGGGACAGTCCTGGGGTAGGGCCCACTAGATCTAGCTCTGATTATAAACAAGGGAATTAGTGTATTCATAAGATTAGATGAGTAGCTATTAACTTTTTCTTTGAATAAAAGTTTGTCCTCTCTTACTTTACAAGGCCAGTCCGTAGCACAAAATCTATCTAGTTTTACAGTCCGAATTTGCATTTCCATGTAAGAAAAATTGCAATTTTCTCTCAACTGCCAATGAGTGACAGTCCTATGTAACCGCTATGTAGTACAGAGTGACAGTCATATTTATTCCAACATACAGTGGAATGTGCCAATCATAATTATCCCCGTATAGTGTTCAGAATGCCCTGTTCCTATGCTACAGTACAGAATGCCAATCATATGTAATACTGTTAAACTGTAATGCCTTGAATCAGTACCTCTGGGGTAATGCTCCTACTGCACTGGCTGTTCAATTATCTGCCTGTGAGCCCAATCTTATGTAATGTCATCACGCTGGTTCTCCCTTCGTTAAGGCAGTCTAAGACATAGCATAATGTGATGTCATCATGCTGGTTCTCCCTTAGTTAAGGCAGTCTAATGATGTCATCACACTGGTTCCTCCTAAGGGGCAGGTAGAGGAACTGTTGCAGAACAGCTGGGAAATTAGCAGTATTTAGTTCCTGTAGTTTTTAAAGTGGCTTTCATGTGGGAAACCAATAAAAAAAAAAGATCACTGTGACCCACATTTTGGGTTCTAACCTACAGGTTAAAATTACCAGAACAATCATTAGCCAATCAAGTTACTCGAAAGTTCACAACATGGTTGACCTCAGTAGAAACACCAACATCACATATGTATGTAATGCAGCTGAACATGAAACAAATGTCATATCTAACTTGTTGTAAAATCGTATGCCCTTTAAAACACTGTTTACGACTGATAAACTGAGGGAAATACGACTGATAAACTTTCGTTATCCGTAGGTGGTATTATGCACCAATAAAAGAAAAGTAACTACAACTCCCAGTATTCCTTTCCTAGGAACTACATCTCCCAGCCATATCCTGCAACAGCTGTATGGCTGGTGAGGTTGAAACAGAAGCACTTATGGGAAAAGCAGTAGATTGCTTTCCAATTATCACCCTCTAATTAATTGTGCCATCTGATTTTAGGTTGGACCTCACCTGGATACCTTCCAGAACCCAGAGATTCGCCAGAAAGCCTTAAGCGCACACAGTTCGGATGCCATAGCACGTAGAGGACTCCACGGCTTGGGAATATACAACATCAGTTGAGCTGGCATCAGAGCTAAAGAACAGGAAGGAACCATTCAGTCTGCAGTGAATTGACCACTTTGCATTCGCAGTGTTTTGTAACAAGGGAACACATTTAAAATAAACGATTAAAAGAAAAAACTAACGGAATTTCTTTCATTTGACAACCGCCAATCACTGTTTGTATTTGTTTTGAAATGAATGGATCAATAATTAAAGGAGAAGGATTTTAAAAATCTTTATACAAATAAGTGGCTTTCAAAGTGCTCTCCTTTAAAAATTCTCATGAGTTTCCTTAGTAAAGTGTTTTTAATTTCTTCCTCTCTCTGCCTGCAATTTCTTCCTCTCTCTGCCTGCAATTTCTTCCTCTCTCTGCCTGCAATTGAACTGTCTCCTGGCCACCGGCGCCTGAAATTGTTCTCTTGCTAAAACCCTCTTCTCCTCCAACTGCCTCTGCTTACACGTGTACTGAATGCCTACCGTCACAGCCTATCCTGAACCAAGTGAACTTTAACTTCACCCCACAGTTACATTGCTGAATTCCCAGTAGTCCATTAGTTATATTACTGATCTTTTGCAGAACTAACTGGGTTTCTCTCATGTACTAAGCTCCGGTAGTCTACAGGGTGTTATTTAGGTTTTAGGGATGCAATTGTTTTTAAATGTTT
>WMED01028948.1:0-10356 GCA_019650415.1 Pipa parva | reverse complement strand
GAGGTAACAGTGGTGGGTCAGAGGGGGGCCTTACTTACCCCATCCGAAGGCGCGATCGCGGCTCCTGACTGCTTCTTGTCCTGCAGGCTGACTGAAAGCCGGAAGCGCTCATTAGAGCGCTCCAGGCTTTCTATTGGCTCATGTGACCGATCGGGTCACATGAGTCAATGTAGAGGAGCGCGACTGCATTTAGCAAGGGGGCGCCTGTGCGTGCGCCCCCTTGCTAATTGCGCCCAGGGCAACGGCCCACTCCGCCCATACGGAGAGCCGGCCCTGGAGGGGACACTGGGGTTTATTCTCTAAAGTCTGAATTCGACTGTCAAATTTTCAAAGAGCAGATTCCCATAGCAAATTCGCAACTGCAACAAAGTTTCCATAATAAAGTAGCGACTGCGACAATATTTTCATTATAAAAATGTAACTGCGACAGTAGCAGTTGATTGTGACTGTCTTTAGCTGGTGAATTCGGGCTTTAGAGAACAACCCCCACAGTGTGGTACTGGGGAAGAATGGGGGGAGGAAGGAAAACAATTAATAAAAAAAATACAACTTATCTATTAATTGTTTTCCTTTCTCCCTCCCCCCACCCATACTTTTAATTTACTCCAAAGTGGGTATCCTTTAGTACTGCTCTGACCTGATAAAGAGGGAACAACTCTCAAAAGCTTGTCTTATATAATGAACTGTTAGTCCAATCAAAGTATCATATGATACTACAGTACTCATCTTTCTAATTATTCAACTGGACTAATACGGCTTGAACCATTTTTTTGCTTAGTTGGAGTAAGTTTTTCTCTTGTCTGATCCTTGCAGCCTCTGTATACCTGACTAGGTACCTAAATGTGAAACAGCCCAATGGCACAAGTAAATGCCCATATGTTATAGTATATACTATATTCTAAGTAATATATTTGCTTTATTTTTTTTTTTGTAATGGTATAATTTCTACACATTTTGTTCTGTAATACTGTATGATGCATGCCTGTGGTCACAAACAAAAAATTCATGCTTACTGCTTTCAAATATAAACATGAACTGAGCAAAATCTTTACAATTAACATATTGGCAGAATGCTAAGCGCTACACATAGAATTTCCAAATGCAGATTCTATTCCACAAAGCTAACAAACTGTTTTTTCTGATGATTGATGCATTGGAAGATTACTGAATGCGCTCAACATAATAATGATTTGGCACTGCAATCAATGCAGGCTTCACTGTTACAAGCACATGCCGATTTCTGATATAAACATAGCCTTTCTCATTTTAAAAGGGAGTTTTGTAAGCCTCACTAGAATCTGCCCCAGCCAGTTCTGTATGGTTTGCAGCAGTGGTGCAGTTAGTATTAAATGAACCAAAGTGCAAAGTTTGGATATGGGTCCCTTTGCCTGCCTGCCCAAGCACCCATTCCTCTGTATATCACTGTTGTTTAAATGACATTTCTTCTATTTAGTGATATTAGTTAGTCCCTGCAAGTAGAATTATTTGCTGTTATGAAATTGATCAGTTTTTTTTATGTATGATACAGTTGTTTGTTCCTTTTGAGACTACTTCAGGCCTTTGGTCTACTGAGTTTCTTACTGTTTCATCAAGTGTCTTTGCTCTGGAATGTGTCAGTCAGGAACTAACAGGGTCTGTTCCATTTCAAAAAGTGTGGTCAGATGCTGGAGAACATGAATACTTTGGGTTATTTGAGATTGTCATGGGCTTTTTCCAATCTAATAGGCATCACATAGGTGTGAGGGTAGGTACAGTTGTAGTATCTGATCATGCCAAAAAAAAAACCAGGTGCCTAACATCAAGAACATGTCTGTAAAAAGCCACTGAATACTGTGTCAGAAAACAACAACTGAAGGAAGCTATAGGAGAAAACTGGATATAGGACCTAGATACAGTTACTGAGGCTGGGAATTATCCACTTTTTCTATAGTAACTAAGACTTCAATGAAGTGTTAATCTGAATCAGAGTGGTTTCCACAATGGAAAGTCTAAATGAGTTTTAATAGGTGTCCAGTTCTCCTGCATGACAATAGGAGGTAAGCAGGTACAATCAATAAGCTATTCAAGCTCTAGAAAAACTAAGGGAATTAAACATGCCAAGATCTAGTGCTTACAGTACTAATCTGTTAATCTGGAAATGTAGCACTGAAAATATTTGGAAATTCAGCTCCTGGATTTAAACTTTAAAAGTCAGCTTAGTCTGAAACTGATTGTTATGGCAAAATCCACTATGAAATCAAACAAATTTTTGGGCACTGAAAAAACAGTCTGGTTGTGGTGTCTGCATAAAAATATTACTATACCAAACCAGAAGAGTATATCTGCCCAAACAAACAAATAATTATCTTTTCCACAATGACATGACCATTTTCATATTACCGAACATCAACAAAACAATCATTTGGATAAAAAGATTACAAATACAGTGGAAGTATTATAATATAACTTTATTATTCGGGAATAAAACTGAATTAAAGAAACCCATTGCCTCTGTTATCAACTCCTCAGTAACACAACAATAATCTTTAATTATGGATTAATTATCCACAAAAGAAGGTTGCAGACGACTGTCTCCTGGGGGCACTAATATCACCATGGACCCAGTAGGCTAGGATCTACTTCTTCCATGATCTCTGACATCAATTTGTATAGTGAACAAAATTCTTTGTTTCATTAGAAACTAAAATAAAAATGACAATTTCTCCAACTAAGTTTCCATTTTTGCTTCTGGGAGCAGTTATAGAAATGTTGCTACCAAAATAGTTGTTTAGCCAACGACATATATGCCCTGTTTATTAATGCCGGTAAATCAGTAAAACTTGTGATCTTCCCATCAAAAAAAAAAAAAAAATTACTGCAATTACCCTAAAAAATACAACCTTCCATTTATTCTGTTTATAACAAAGTCAGAGATGGAATTCTAGAAAAAAATTTGATTGTAGCAACAGGAAGCACACTTATTGTTTCATTGACAATAATGATGTACTGTGCTCAGTATGTACCAGGTGCTGAATTATTGCCTGCTCTGCCTGTATGGTATGTATGTTTAATTTTATTTATAAAGCACCACAAATACAGGAGTGGATAAGTAAATTTGGGTATCATCTACATACAAGTGATAATTACCCAAGAAGAGAGTGTACAGGGAGAACAAAAGGGGGCTAAGGACTAAGCATTGAGGCACACTCACCCTAAATGGGACAGGAGAAGAGTTGTCATTAGCATGGGAGATAAAAAGGAACAGTGAGAAAGATAGGAAGCCAGCCAAGACACGGCTTGATTCTGGACCCCAAGCGCATGGAGAATTTCCATAAAAGGGAGTGATCAACAGTATCAAATGCAGAGGATGGTATAGTTGAATGGTGTATAGATGAATTTCCCAAGTATACATTACCTTGCAATGCAACTAGGGATTCAGAGTAATGACAGGCAAAGCACTTAGCATATTGCTTTTTAACATAAACCCCATAATCATTATTCTTTTGGTGTACACAGACTTTTATGAAAGGCACATGTAACAAAACAATATTAAATTCTGATAAAACACTGCCAAGTATAATACAGATTTGTCAAAATAATAATGACCTGATCAATAGTTTTTAAACTTGCAATATCACCATCATGGAAAATGCTCAATTTTTCATTATTTTATAAATACAGGAAGTTCCAGTAATTCAAAAGATTTATTTAGCCAAGAAACCGAATTGTTATTACAATAAACCATATTTTGTTATGTGATGCAGGCAGATTCGGTAATTGTTAGTGACAAATTGTTAGCTTAAAAGGAAAAAGCTAAAGAACAGGTAAACCGAGAATCATTATTCACAAACATATATTTTCGGTTGGCATTTGACTTTCCTGTCTGCACAACTTAAATGCAACATCATTTTCAAATAATAATGTGTGTGTGGGGGAAAGGTTTAACTAGATATATTAGATTAGCAGTAAATATATTTTGGGTGGATGCCATCTCCATATATTTGGTGATAATTCCCTTCATTTATTGTCTTATATTTTTCTTTCATCTCCAGGAACCTGCCTCATTCTCTCTTCCCACTTGTCTCTGATTTTCTCCTTTAATTGGATTATTTCCCTTTTGTTTCTGTACCACTCGTATTATGACCTTTTGCCTTTTCTATTACGCTCCCCCTTTTTTGTTATTTCTTCATAAGTCTTTCCTTGTATTCCAAATCTCCAATCCCATTTCCTTTGTATACCTGTCTCTTCGTTTGTCTCTCATGTCCCCCTTTAAGCAATTCCATTAGCTCCTGAAAACAGTTCTTCAGAATGGAGAAGTGAACTCTGTTTCCCTATGGATCCTGATGTACTCTTTGTTTACACAATTGGTACAGGAGTTATAAGTAATCAAATTTCTTCTCTGCTTTTTCATCACATGTGAAAGACTCAATCCCATTCACTCTATTTTGATCCTTCTTCCAGCCGGAAAAAAAAAAAAAGCAACCAGACAACATGTCAGGCATTCTATAAATATCTTAGCTCCATTCTATTCATGTATAGTAGTTCTATTCCCTTTAAATTCTGAATTGACAATAATACAAAGCAACGTTAGAATAAACAATTGCAGGCAATATGCAAATACACCTAACCTCAGTTCTTATTCATTTATACTGTATTACCTATTTCCTTCCTTTTTATTCCTCTTACATTATAAATAAATGTTGCAGTATTTTTCCTACCATTTTATATGCAGTACTTGTCACTGTGGCTCATCAGTTCAATAACTGTCCTTTTTTTAAATAAAAATCATTTTGACCAAACCTTGACTTATTCCTTTTTGAAGAATTTTTATAGAAGATTAAGCAGAAATTAATTTGTAGATGGCAACATTTTTGTGATGACACATGCTCTTCTCATTGCATTGGGTTGTGTCATAGTTATGATGTTGGACCTTCAGACCTTTTCAGACCTTTTCTCATGCTAGTATGGTTGTAATATGGCTCTGTGTCAGTAGTTGGAAGTCTCATAGCTGCACTGCAGTGTACACTTGGTGCACCATTTCACACAGCATGCCTCTAGCCTCTTGCCTTCATCTTTTAAGAGTTTTGGCACTTGACAACATTGAAATCCTGCTGCAAAATTACAGTGCATATGCAAAAGAGTATCTAAAGACACTGTCCCAATGACCAACATTGTAGGAGACTGCAGATCGACCAGGAAGTAACCACCTTCAAAATACTGTAGTAACAATTCGATGATTAGGTAAACCTCAGTGCCCCTTTCTAAGCATATTATTTGATGGCTCACCTTATATTTTTATAGGGCATGTTGCTCCTGCCTTCTTATATTAGAAACAAAAACAAGAAATACTGTAAATTAAAGACTGATTGTTAAAGTTCTTGGTTTTCCCAAACCCTATCAAATCTTTTTTTTTTTTTTTTTTTTTACTTTTCAGCTATGTGGTGAATTCAATTGTATTTAATATGCAGATTTTAGTGTTAAAATATGAATTTGTATTGTACAATATTTATGTAATTCTTTGCTAAAACATACCTTGCGAGTAATCAACTTTATTATCACTGTAATAAGCAAAATAAATATACACAGATTTTTGCTGTTAAATTGTTTAAACCATTGAATGTAACATATTATTATAATGTATTTCTTTTTGATAATATAAAAGTACCGTCAAGTCATATCATTCAGTAATAATTTCTATGGGAACTAGGCAGAATGGAGGCAGCTGTGTAATACATAGATATGTACGGGCAACAATGACTGGATCAGAGAGCTATACCATACAGATATGCTTAAACAAATGCCACTAGATTATATAGAGGACTAATAGCAATAAACAGTGCCAACTATGTCAGCACTAGCACAGACAATGCAAAACAGAGAACATTTGCCATTTTGTTCAGGAGTCAAAGCAGTCACAGTGATAAACAGCAAAGAAGAGAAATATGCTTAGAAATTCTATAGTTATATTTCATACCATTAATCAACTGATTCCCCTAACTCTTAATCAGTTTAGGACGGATATACTGTATACAGAAGTTTATGCTTATTTAAATTAGAATTGAAAACAATTTTTCAACGTCTTAAAAAAAAAATGCATCAAAAATTGACTTTTGACATAATGATAAAGGCATTTTAAATAGGTAATACTGACATCATAAATGTTTCTTCATCATTAAGCAGTGAAAAATCGGTTTCAAAATACCCCATTTACTAAGGTGCGAATTCAACTGTTGAATTCGCAAACAGTGTATTCCCATAGCAAATCTGCTGCAATTTCCCCATTGTAAAGTCGCGACAATTTTTGGACACTTGACTTTTTTTATCCTAGATCATGCTTTATTTTTTCCTGTATTTTGGGTGGCTGCCATTTTACTACTACAGATGTGTATATTACTGTAACAATGGGAAATAACTTATTAATAAACTGCAGACTTTAAAGTATGAAAGGATCTGTCGGTTAATAGGGAGATCAGTGATGAAGTGTGTCCCTACCCCCCTACAATACTGTACATTCACTTACTGTATATGCATCATTATTAAAAACATATTGTAACACGCTAGTCGGTCATAGGTAGTAGACTCCCTGTTCATAGGTAGCAGTCATCCACAGAAGTTTTTGGTATGCCATTACAGTCTAAGTTTTAGGTTCCCTTACTTGTATATATGTCTTGTCCTTGTTTATTACCATGCACAAGTACCTCTAGGATCAGATTGCACCTATGTGGACACTGTTTGCCAGACAATCCCTGCAGATGTCTGTTTAAAAATAGACTGCAGTTGCACTCTGGGGTTGCCTGATTGTAAGACTCCTTAGCTGTTTTCTTGGGTGTGATGTCCCAATCCTTGCCTGTTTTTCAAACTTGACCATTTGCTGTCTGCCTGGACCCTTGCCACATACTCTGACCATGCCTGTATTTGATACCTGGAGTTCCTTCCTATTCCTCTGTATGCTCCACCTCTGATTGGCTACTTCAGGGACCACAGCCAGATTAAAGGTATAGGCCAGGCTTCCCTTTGGACTCCATTCCCTGAGCATAGCCAGTACTACACCTTCTGTGGAGTTGTGCAGCCAGACCTGCTTTATATATGGTGTGTGTTCTACTATTTTTCTTATTGGATTTGTCAAAGCTCTAGGTATTATTCTTAAAATATAACCATTATTCAAAGACCTAACAAAAAGTAACTAATCCGCAACAAGGACTGGTAACAAGTTAACTTCCATTTAGTACTGTACATTACCTTACTAATCCAGGCCTCTCTCTTATAGTTTACAATGTGCTGACTTTTAGTATACAGTATATGCTTGAACAGTACAAGATGTCTTGGATTTCCTTTTAGTTCCTTAGAAGGTTAAAAAATCCCAAAACATCTTATGATGTACTGCAAAATAAAAGTTGGTACACTGCAAAATATTTAAGGGAGGCCTTGCATTGTATTTAGATATTGCTGGACTGTACATGCTGCACGAAGAACCATTCTCATAAAGTGCACTACAAATTAATGGACAGTGGTATTAATGGATTTAACAATATATCAATTAGAACCTGAATCCTTATCCTTTTACAAGGGATAGTTTTTACATGGACACAAATGTAATACCTAAAATGTACAGAACTAATTTTGTTTTAACCAGATCAATACTTTTAAACATTGACAGACAGTTAAAGAAACAGAGACAGATTGACTGACAGCAAGCAAGATAAAAAGATGGACAGTCAGATAAATAGATAAGAGGGTTAAATATATAGATATGCATTAGCTTTTCATTAATAATATCTTTACTATTTCATACAGAGGAAAATAAAATATGTATGCTGCATCATGCTTGGAAGCAGCTAAAGATATCATCTAGTGGCGGAATAAATTAGTGAGCTTGCGTACTGCATACAAAATATGTTTTCTTGAAAACCTGCCAGTTTCTGTTCAGGAAGATGACCTCATGAAATCTTATCTAACAAAGACTTCACTATTACTTAAAAAACAAGTGACATTATTTGTTAGCGCTTTTCCAATGCATTTAGATTTACATGTGAGATAAAGGCACACTTTAACAGTCCCAGTTACTCAATCATTTAAAAATAAAAAAAACCTGAAGTCATCATCAACTTAGTTTTAATGCCTCATTCAAATAGATTCATAACCTAGCAGGTCTTTTTTTTTTTTTTTCTTCAAAAGTGTCCTTCAGTAGAAGGTGATCTACAAAGCATGGCATTCTTCTTAGTTGAGTTTATTGAAACATTTGTAAGACTTCAAGTTGGGCAGCCCTGGCCTAGTGTTTTTTCAGCATTCACCTTTCAATTATTGCACACGCTTTAGCAGAATTAGAAGTTAAGGATTTGAAAGTGAATCAAGAGGAGGATGCAGCTGTATATCTTCTTAGATAATAATACAAACACACACAATAATAAAGTAACACATCAGGTAAATACTTCAAACTCAATAACCATCACTGAACATGATGGTTATGTTTTTTTTTTTATTATTATTTTCTTTTTGAACATCTGCTTCACTGTGATGGCGACACACCCAAATCAAAGAGCAGATCTTACAGAAAACATAGTATAGATGGTCTGAGCAGTGCCATTATGTTGTGAAAACACAAAACAAATAAATTGTTGTGTGCATCAGTAATCTGGAAAGAGTTGCCATGTTAGATTGAATATTGCCTCTGCTAATTCAAGGCACTCTGGGAGTTGTAGTCCTGCATAATTCTACAGCATTTGGGAACATATTTGGAAAAAAACAACAGAATAGACAGAGCTCTGCCAAAATCTCAGCTTGCATGAAGTCTTTTATTTTGTATTTTTGTTCACATTATAATTCTATATAACTGATACACTGTAGCTGGGTAAATACTACAGCTAGCATCAAACCCTGTTACATTTAAATCACATACTAGTTTAAAGCCAAAAGACATATATGGGGAATATCTAGAAATGTTGAAAAGTTTTTGACTAGTTAACGCTGGAGAAAAATATTTTTTTATGACCATTTTCAGTTATTTGTAATATTGTACAAAGTGATGTTATTGTCCAAAAGTGTTGACCTGCCTCAGGCTGGCATAAACCATTATTTCCTATAGAGTTGGTCCTTTCACCTAGCCACAGTCAAAACAAAATTTCCTATTAAAAAAGAAAATTAATTTTTTTTAAATGGGAAGTGACGACAACAGAAAGTTTTCTGCTTTCAACTAATTGTTTAATCGATAATGATTTTATACTGATCAGAAATGATAATTTCATAAATAGTGTATAACTTAAGTTTTTTACAGTAATATTTAATACATCTACATCTAAATAGTTTCTAAAAATGCTTCTGATAATTTCAGTGGGGGAATATGTTCCATTTAAGAGTTATTTCAGTTTAAACATTGGTGTTTTGCCATTGGTTTATTGTAACATCTAAAAAATGAATTGCCATCCAAACTGGTGAAAAACGGGTACTTCAAACCACATGGACAGAAACAGTCTCCACTGCTGCAACACATGATATATGTGTGTAATTTTCCTTCACTTTATATTATTTAATCATACTACTTTAATCATTTATATTGACCTCCATAGTGCTTACAATCAAAAAAACAACAATTTAATCAGGATCCAATATATTGAGTATGGAAAGAAACCAGAGAGCTTAGCAAAAACCCATATAAGTGCAGGATAAACACACTGACTCTGTCTATGATGTCCTGAATGAATTTTAAATTGATCCACTCATGAAAGCCACTGAGCCTCAGTGCTATCCCTGCCCATCAGCAAAAGTCCCACAAAATTATACTTTGGTATGCCACAAGAAATCTGAGGTTGACTTTATATTCTAGAAGGGACTAATGAGGTCTACTTTAATGTGGATCTTTTTGCCACAGTGGAGCAGTATTTGTTAATCATGGGGAACGGGGTGTAAGGGGCTTCTAGTTTTTACCCTTAATTTCTAGGATATGGCCCCAGGTTGACTTCCTTTACTGATGGCAGTTTGGAGCATAACTCAGGAAAAGAGAAACTCTAACACATTGGAACACAGAATAGCATAAATATAACTCACAGGCACTGGAGAGCATGAATAGCAGAACTGTAACACAACAAATGAAGGGCACAGGAACAGCAGAAGGTTAGCACAATAATCAAAGAGCACAATCAGCTCTGATACAACCCATTTAAGTTAGAATGCAACCAATTCTAATTATGAGTAGTGGTCTTGTAGACTAAAATAGTCCTGAATTAAAACACCCTTCTATTTTACAATGGACGAGGCAATGGAGAAGAAAAAGGCACATAGACACATATGTTTTTGTAACAAAAATCCAAATATTATTCTGAACCAGAATAAACTGTGGTAGCGCTGGATGGAAATACAAAGATGGAGAGGGAAACTCCCCTA
>WMED01028947.1:0-10357 GCA_019650415.1 Pipa parva | reverse complement strand
TTTCTAAAAAATAAATAAAAATCACCGTTTATATTTTAGCTGTTTTTATTTTTGGAGAGCAGAAAAGTAAGCTTTCAATAATCTGCATATTCCTGTTAAATGCTGCAGGTCTCCTTCTCATGGGAGTTATTGAGTCTTATTCTATCTATCTTTGTCTGGTTTGTTTCTAACAATTTTGGAAAGTTTCAATATGACTAAATAATTCTGTTTGCAAGTATTATTACACAAAGAAGTTCCAATACTTCAAACCGCTAATAAAGTCATAAATACTTCCAAATTCTTTTTCGCCTTTAAATGAATTTATTCCTTTAATTCAAATTCTTGGTTTTTCATTTAGAATCATTTTCATGACTTCCATTTCTGTTCAGGGTCTGTACTACTGTCCTCGTCAGGCCAATCTATTAACTAGAATACTATTTACAGTAAATAGAAGCCAAGGATTAAAAGAAAAGTGAACTTGCAAAAACTTATTTCCAAAAAGCTACAACCTATTACTTTTAAAGTTAACTTCCCATTTATTGTTTGAAAAATGACAAATGTGAGATAGACTTTCAAAACTCTGGAAACAATATTGCTTTTTCCCTTGTCTGTATTATAACTGTATTGTTGGATTGTACAGTGCTGCGTAATCTAGTGATGCATTATAAAAAAATAATATGCATCGGGGTGGGCAATTATCTGCGCCATCGGGCCACATGAATGGCCCAGATGACTTCAGAGTGCCGCGGGGTGTGTCTAGCGTGCTGATGCTTATGGCGGTTGACCACATGCATCCTTTTTTACATCCTCAGGCGGGCCAGCCAGAGACATCTAGAGTGCCGGATTTGGCCCATGGGCCGGATTTTGCCCAGATCTGATATACATGCATAGATACAAACATAAAATATAATATTATTGTGAGGACAATCTCATTTTGCAGAGTGTTTCTTTTATGACTTTTACATTTCTTATGCCATTCACAAGTCCCTGTATTTTCATATTTAGCTTAGCGTGCAAGTCATGTTCATGACTTAATACGCTGTCACCAAAATAACGTTGTAGAATAGTTTGGGACACGGCTAATGGAAACTGCAGTAAGTCAAGTTGTGTAGGGCAGCACAGTCACATCACATTTGTTGTGCTTCCAGTATAACATTTTAATCTATGGGTGTGCTCTTTTCAAAGGAACAAAAAAATGCAGTTGTGGAGCAAAGCCTCAGTTATTAGGGTCGCATTAACATAAAACAAAGCTGTGATCAGGAAAAAACTAAAATATGGCTTTCAAGCCAACTCAAGTCCTTGGAAAGCTTTTGTTATTATGTTTTTTTTTTCTGCTGTGGGGATGCAATTTAGTCCTTCTAGTATAGCTGTAATCACTAACTGTATCCTAGATTCCATTTTACCCTCTCTTTCGTTCTCTTTTATGGCTCATTCTCCCTTCATGCAAAGAAACTATTTGCAACAGATTAAAAGGTATAAAGGGCAGGCTTTCTCTTTGTCCCATTAAGTAGATGCTAAGTGCTAGCTTTCTTTTGAAAGAAATAAGACAAAATCCCATCTTAACCCTTTTTAACCTTTATTTACAATATGTCATTCGGCTGAGTATTTCACCTAATCACTTGTTTATTCGCTGTGTCTTCATTTTTGCAGTGATTGTAGGGGGTTAACGAAAAAAAAGTGAACAGAGTTTGCACAAATGTTTGGACAAATGCCTGAATCACACAGCAGGTGACAATCTGTTAGTGCTTTCACTTATGACTTATTTATTTTTTATTCCCCCCAATAAACAAATATTTTGTAGATAAACAGACAATTTTAGCTGTGTGTTATATTAATAATAGAAACAATATCAGTTAAATGCTTATGTTGGCACATTTTCGCTGCCAAAATAATCTATTGAGAGCCTAATTTATCACCCCTCTCCAGATGTTTTTTGACCCCATGTGATAAAGCCTTTCTAACACTATTAAAGCCAAACAAGCACCTACCATATCAGCTCTCTTAAACATAAATTACTCTTACTATGAGCGCCTTCAACCTATGCACTGCTCAGTAGGCCAGTTTTGTATAGATTAATTTACAAAGAAGTGTCCTATTAAGCATAAAGAATGGAAGGCTGCTTTACTTGTGCTCCCCAGCTGTGTCAAAAATAACTAATAGGACCTAATAAGCAATTCATTACTAGGCATCGGTTTTATTTTATCTTTACATTTCCTTGTATCTGTTTGTCATTTGTATGTATGTATAATTTTATTTATAAAGCACCACAAATTTACCCAGTGCTGTCCAATTCAGCAATACAAATCTAATACAGACATGGGAAAAGTGCATTGTGCATTACAAGTATAATATCACAAGGATACAACACTTTAAGTGCCAGGTTGTGGTTGGCACAAAAGGTTGGAGGTCCCTGCCCCATAGAGCTTCCAATCTAAATGCGAGGAAGACTTACATACACAGAAGCACTGGTCAATGAATACAAATACTATGCATAAATAACTAATTAAGGATAAAATATAATATAATATATAAGAATCAGTGATACATATCAGTACTAGTGCTCCAAAAGGCAGGACTTCAGTTTGGTTTTAAAAGCGTGGAGGGAATGTTCCTGGCATAGTCAAAGGGGGGTTATTCACTAAAGTCCAAATTGTTGCATATAGGTGTGAATTCGCCAGAAAAAGACAGTTGCAATAGGCTGCTAATGTCACAGTCGTGTCTTTATAATGAGAAATATTATGGGAAAAGTGTTGCAATCTCAACTTTAACATAATATTGTGACTTTACAATGGGGAAATTGTCATGGATTTGCTATGGGAATCCGCTGTTTGAGAATTCAACAGTCGAATTCTCACTTTAGTGAATAACCCCCTAGGGTTATTACTAGTATTTTTTTTTTGTTGTTGAAAGTTTAACATACTTTCATTATGTGAAAATTCTTGTGGCATTCACTGCCAAACACATTAGATGAAAGCAATAATGTCTTTTTATACCCACAAGTAAAATATGCCACTTCCAAGTCTCTCTAAAAGTGCAGTGTACGATACCATAATTTTACTAGTATCCATTACTCAGAATGCTACTGTAATTTTCCCACTACATGACAAAAGTTAGACAGTACTCACCTAAAAAATAATGTAAGGAAATGAATATTTATTTAAAAGTAGTTACTAGTAGATAGATTTCTGTCTTGCAACCTGACCCTTTAACCCAAGCTTTTCAAACATCGAGGGGGGTTATTGACTTAAATCCAAATTGTCTCCTAATGGTGTGAATTTGTCATAACTTCCCTTTATTTGGGTATTCAGCAAACTCTGCAAAGTGGCAATTTCGCCATCTAATGATGTTCGCACTCTACACAATTGCCTACTACTGACGTGGTTACAACTTTAGTATGGAAATATTGTCACAGTCACGGATTTGCTATAGGTATCCGCTGTTTAGTCAATAAGAAGTAGAGAATCACAGTGTACCAACCCAAAGTGATTTGAATTCACTTCGACAATCAAATTCTCATTTTAGTCAATACACACTCTGACTCTCCAACTGTTTTGAACAGCAACTACCAGCATTGATAGACTTTGGCAGTTGGTTAATGCTACAACATTGGGAGAACCAACGTTGGAAAAACCCAATAGCCTTTCCTTTTCCACTAATACATACAAATTTTGTTCTGAGCTGTCACAGTTTTGTCTTTTTTTTGCAAACAGTTAATTATGCCTGTGCAAGTTGACAGGCTTTTATTTTCCCTCTAATTAAACTTGTATTCACTTCTACTGGTTCCTTCATAAATGTTTGTGGGTTCCTTGTGAGTGCAGTGATACATACATTTGTTCTCTCTTACACTGATTAGAGATACAACCAAATTGCTCCTGCTATGTAGATGTATCAAAATAGAAGGTGGAATTTTACTGCTATGTTTTTCATCATATAATTTGAGATTAAAACGAGATGTGGCTAAGAATGCAACATGTACTTTACTGGATTCTCTGCCACTTCTCCTTCTATCTGGCACCAGAATACCCAAAACTTCTAGTGCTTAACTGGACAATTTTCCACTTCCATCCCACCAATACTGTTGGCCAAAATGGAGTCAAAATAGATTCTGATTCCGCTCAAGCAGTTTGTCTGCCAACCACACAATGTAGGCCCTTAGATGGAAGGCAAGTTTAAAAGATAGGATGGTACACTGCAGGATTTTATTAGGCAATTCCCCCATTTATTTTAGCCACATGTACATGTGCTTAACATTTAGAGGGGGTGAACCTTCTAGTTTAAAGACCAGGAGGTTCCAATTTTCCATTTTCCAATTTGGCATCTACCTTAGATGAAAGTTCCACTTCTTCTCCCCTTAAGTCACCTGAGGATTCCCTGCCTTTAGAAATCACATTTGTTTATGTTGCCTAGCTCTGTTCATTCCCCACTGACAGCACAAATTAAAACCCTGAAGTAGTTATCTCACTGAGAATAAGTATATAGGCTTTTAGGGAGTACACCAGGGAGGGAGAACTTTATGTTCCCCATACTGTATGCATTATTAATACTTTAGAGCATAAATGTGGAAAATCTCCTTAGTCTACATGATTGGCCTTCCAGAATGCATAAACAGTGACAAGCCTGAGCTGAGCATGGAGAAATGCCTCTTGCATTTGGTGCAAACTGACAGAACCTGTTGAACATCCATTTTTTCTTCTGACTTTGGCCTGATTTGTTTGTATGAGCACATTCAGACTGAAAGAATTATAAAGGAGAGTATGAGATATTGGAATTTTTACCTTGTTATGTTTAATTTTGATTATGTTACCCTATTTATTGTCTCTACCGTACTAGACTCTCACTTAAATGTTTGTACTTGGGTATTCAGTTTCTAGATTATTTGCTCAAAAATTACATACCATTTGACTTAAAAGCTTTGATGGTACCTAGAGGCCCTTTCTTCCAAACTACTTGAGTGGACTAATCTTTTAGGTCTATTATATCATACCATATCCAGTATATAATTTTTCCTTGTATCACACAAGTTTTTGCTGCTTTGAACCACCTCATTATATCTACCTAGAGCAATTTCTGAAGATTTCCCAGTTTTGCATTGACTTAGACTTTTGCCATTTCAGGCTGACAGATTATGCATA
The DNA here is from genome assembly GCA_019650415.1 of Pipa parva. NCBI lineage: Eukaryota > Metazoa > Chordata > Amphibia > Anura > Pipidae > Pipa > Pipa parva. The sequence goes on along the minus strand of WMED01028947.1, from coordinate 5,246 downwards.
GTCTTCTAAAACTTTAAAAGAAACCCTATAGTGGGTTAATACTGATGCCTACCAACAATTAGGATAACTTAAGGCTGACTACTCTCAACTAGCAGTATGCTAGGATGCAATAAAATATTTTTCTAGTTCCATTCATATTGCTATGGAGGCTTTCCCAGGAGATGCTGCTCAAGCTTTATCTATGGAAAGAACAATTTTATTCTCTGAATTTCTTAAACATGATAAACTCTTAGGGCCTAATTCATCATTGTGCGAAGTGAGCTGTGAAGCGTTCGGCTCACTTCGCACATGGTGTTATGTGCATGCTGATGTCCTGTGCGCAGACATCAGCGAGCGCATTAAAGGGATTCCCCTCCCGGCGAGAGCACTCGAGTCTCCTCGCCAGATGGGGAATCCCTTTAATGCACTCACTGATGTCCGCGTGCAGAACATCAGTGGGCGCATAATACCATGTGCGAAGTGAGCCGAAGGCTTCGTGGCTCTCTTCGCACAATGGTGAATTAGGCCCTTAGTTTAACATTACTACAAACAGAGCTTTTATAAATGTCCCAAAGTGGTTTTGGTACGGGGGGCAAAAAAAGTACATGGCTTACATTATATACTCCACCAACTGTCACAGCTAAAACTGTGTCTTCTGAAGGACATGCTAAGACTGCATCTTCTGACACTGAAGTTTGACATTTCCAATACTTTACTTCTGTCTATCTTTCTAGAGTTACATTTACTGAATCCATACTCTATAACTATCTAACTGGCATTGACTTTCCATCCCAAGAGATTTGTTTGAAGCCTTGATTATGGAGGAGGAAGTAAAAGTTGACTTTGCTCTAAATTTATTTACACCTAACAGTAGAAATGTACTCAATAGGCACAAAGCCCTTCTGTAAAACACTTGGTGAAATAAATGATCACCTTGATAACATTAAGTAACCTAGAGAATGTGGAATAGGTGGATGAAAAATAAGGTTTTAGAATCTGACATATGAAATACAATGCTTTTTTATTTATTTCCCATTCACACTGATGTTTCAATATTGTTATTGTATACCTCTAAATATTATGCTTTCTTATATACTCTTCTTTAATCTTAATATAAAGTTATTCAATAAAAAAAAAGTTTTAAAAAAACCTTATTTATCATTTGAAATTTTTTGAATGCCAAATACTTTCAAAGTATTTAAGACAGAGAAGGAGCCAATAATTCTACTATACAAAGACAAATATGAATATTAATATATGTATATACCAGCATTTGTAACATCTAATATATGGAGATACCAGCATTTCTATGTTGAATTGAATCTTCTAGTGTTGCAGGCACTTTGGTTAAAAAACAATATGTAAATAATTTCTTCCACTGCCTTTTTCATCTATTTCTTTGCAACATAATTAACCCTAATAAAATATATTATAATTTTTGTACCAAACTGATAAGAAGCACAGTGTTACCTTCTCACATTTATTCCATAAGGGATTAAATGTATACAGTTGAAGTGTACATTTTTAATTTAAGGAGATCTTAGCCTTTCACAGTATGAGAAAACCTACAGATATAGTTGAGCTGATTTTGTCATTTAAATGAACAGTATTACCTGAAAATTAAAAACTCCCATTTGGATTGGCAAGTTAGTTATTTAAAAAAAAAAAAAAAAGCACTTGTAAAATTGTCATAGTTGTAGTTGAAATCATGAATAATTTTTGCTTTGTGTCCCTTTTATTTGTTAGCTACCATGTTCTATTTGTTGCTTATACAAACCCCGCCCAATACCATAGAGCTGCCTCAGAGAGGTCAATTTTAAAAGTTACATTGTACATTTTCTAGACACCATTTAAAACTTTTGAGCACAAATGTAATATATAGCAATTGTGAAGGCATTTGGGACATTCTAATATTTTTTTTGTGTTACTGTTCTTTTAACAGAATTCAAACAAAATTAGTCAGAATAGCATTAAGAGAGCATAGTAAATATGCCTGTTAATACACTGGAGTATCCTAAACAAATACAAATTTTGCAAGTGTCAGGAAATAAAAAGGCTTTATTGACTTTGCATGGACAATAATCAATTTTGAATACAGGTAGTCCTCGACTTACGACGTTGATCCGTTCTTACACGGCGTTGTAAACCGAATTTCGATGTAAGTCGGATCATACGTTCATACAGTATGGTTCGACTTACGTCGCAAAACCGTGTAAGTCGGAACAAGGCATGGTTGCATGCAGTTCAACTTACGTCGCAAAACCGTGTAAGTCGGAACAAGGCATTGTATAAAGCGTCGTAACCCCGAAACGACGTAACTCAAGGCCGTCGTAACCCAAGGACTACCTGTATATCATTAATGTACATGGTGTTAGCATGTGTAATGTTGACCATGCATCCTTTTGCAACTTTATTTAAATGGCAATTTGCAGAGGACCATGTTCATGCATAAGAAATCAGTCTGTATAACCTAGATAATTAATCCACAAAGAAACACTTGGTGGTCAACTATAGCATGCATTTTCCCATGGGATTCTTATTAAAAAAATATATATATATATATATATTGTTTTGTTTAAATTTATTTGAAAGCTACAATGTGAAAAAGAATAAGTCAAGATTCAGACGTTATTGAAACTAAAATCATGCAATATTTATACTTAAACAAAGCAACACTGTTTGACTTTCATTCATTTTGGCTTTGATTTATTTTAAAGTTTGATCTTGTAATGTTCTTGTATAGTTTTTGGAAGTTTGCCCCAAGAAGTGACTAAGATCTCTAAATGCAAATGCTTGATATATGTTATGACTGTTGATGATGATAATGAGTTGTTTTCTAATATGTTTTGCCTTTTCCCCTACCATGTGAAGACCTTACCTGTTTGGAGCAGGATGTTTTTCCATTAAAGCTCCTTGGTAAGTTCTGAATCCTACCCCAGCATGCTTTTAACCATTGTTCTGTAATGGCTGAGAATAACTTTTACTTTTTTTGTCTGAGAGCATTTTGGGTTGATCTCTGGATTGAGGCACCTTTTCTTAACAAAAAAGCCACAAAAACATAGATATAAATGATCTCATTCTAGGAAAAATAATCATCTGTGCAGAACTAGTTTTCACCACTTGTTTCTTACTAGTGGTGACCAGCGGGTATGCAGCAATGTAGTTACCATTGCCAGCTCCAAATCAGGAATTTATGACTGAAAAATTGATTAATGTCTGATAGATTGACTAATAAACAGTATATTTAGTGGTAGAATTGTATTTCCTTGATTTTAATTCTGTTATGGTAGATAACAATCATAATATACATACTAGGTATCACCTAATAAACTTGTTGAGGGTACTTCTGTCATACATTGCAAGAATAAAAAATATGAGCACATTAGAATTACTTACGGTGTAGTGGACATGTGTCTATGATGTACACAAACAGGCTGTATAATCTTTGTATATTCAAGCATTTTTTACAATTACTACTTTGCTTCTTTTGATGATATTTGTGTTGTGAAGGTTTTAATGTTGCAATTGGATATGGGTTGGTCTAACTGTACATGTTGAAGAATTTCTGATCCTTCAGATATCGTGTATTCCCCCAGCTATTTCTATGAGTGCACACTGGCAACACTCTACGGGTGAAAGTTGTTAAAGTCGTAAAAGACTCTTCTCAGCTTTTTGAGTTTATCCTGCAAGATCTCGAGTTGATCCCGCTAGATTATTGCTCGAGTTTTTCAATCAAATTTTTTGATGGAAAGGTAGCCTCACTTTACAATCGTAGTATGGTTCCATCTAAAAATTTGATCGAAAAACTCAAGGATAATCTCGCGGGATCAAGTCGAGATCTCATGGGATAAACTTGAAAAGCCAAAATCAGTCTTTTTGACTCTAATAACTGTCACCCTAAGATATATATATATCTTTCTCTAGCCTATCCTAGGCATAAATCCCCTAGAAACTTCTGTCTCCTATTTATATAAGCTAGATAACTGGACCAAATAAGTGATAAACTCTGTGTTCTCTGTGAATGAATCCTATAAATGGGAAAAATAAACACCAGACATAACAAATAAAGTGGCATCAGAGGGCTATATAGATATTTCAATCTTAAATTAAATGAGTAAAAAAATCCAAATGAATATCCGAAAGCTAATTTTCTGACTTTATACTTTATTACACAGAACAAAACCACAATTATCAGCATATATTTTACCTTGTATAAGTAAATGTGCATTTTTAACACAAAGACATTTCTGAGGTGTTAACATCATAGTTTTTACTAATGCATATAAACTCATGCCATGTCAAGGCCCCTCACATCACCTGTGTTCTAATCTAATCACCTAAACACAGGGAAATAGAAGTATAATCATTACAAATATGAACACCAAGTTGAGCTAAATTTATTAAACTCAGAAAGACCGCTCTGGAGGGGTAATTCAGGGTTGTGCGAAGTGAGCTCCGAAGCCTTTGGCTCACTTCGCACAATCCTGAATTGCCCCCTGGGTCTTTCCGAGTTTACTGGCTGAGAGAAATCTCGCATTATTCTCATGAGATTTCTCAAGATCGAGTTCTTTTATCTCGATTTTAAAAATTTTGCTTTGATGGAAAGGTAGCCATACTTTACATTAGTAACATGACTACTTTTAAATCAAAAATTTTGAAAAATCGGGATAAAAAACTCGATCCCGAAATCTTGCGAGAACAATGCGGTCTATCTGAATTTAATAAATTTCACTCTAACTTTTCTAGAAAGAACTTGCAAAATTCTCATCTTATTCCACACAGGCAGCTCCAAACTAAGAAGCACGTGAATAGATATGCATGCATTTATGTAGAAAAAGAAATGTCATCTATAATTCTGCACAGGGCATTTAGAAACCTGTTTTTTTTTTTTTCATCAACAAACTGGCCCAAGCAATTCCTTATCGATTTACTATTAACCGCCAATGGTTTTTAGGAATTTCCAGTTGTTGCACTTGTAGGTTTAAGGTAAGCCAGTGGGAAGTTTGTTAGAACTCAGTAGAAAATTGCCCTTTTTGCCATTGCTCATAATCTGTGTAATACAGTTAAAATTGTTGCAATGGATAAAGTCCCACTACAAAAATCTAAAACACTTAAAAAAATGATAATTAACAGAGAATTGTATTATGAATGTCCCCTTTATTGACCGCTCCTAAACCCCCTCAAACTTATATACTCATGTATAAGTTAAGGTCAGTTTTTGGGCCAAAAATTATGAATTTTAATATGACCCGTGGATAAGTCGAGGA
>WMED01028946.1:0-10357 GCA_019650415.1 Pipa parva | reverse complement strand
GCCACTCCAAAAGGCGGATTTTGTTTTTCATAAGCCATTCTGTTGTGGACTTGCTCCTGTATTTTGGGTCATTGTCCTATTGCATCACCCAACTGGGATGATATTTTTATAGTGATGTGCAGTGCCTTTTTTACACCAGATATATTGCTGCATGTTCTTTCCAAATAGTTCAATCTTAATTTCATCTGTCCACAAAACATTTTGCCAGTACCGTTGTGAAGTGTCAATGTGCTCTTTCCCAAACTTCAGGTGTGCAGCAATGTTCTTTTTAGTAAGCAGCGGCTTCCTTCGTGGTGTCTTGTTCAAAGGTTTACGTACTGTAGATTCATGAACACAGACGTTAGCCTGTACCAAAGCAGCCTTCAAATCTTTGGGTGTTACTCTGTGTTGTTTCTTTACCTCATTGATAAGTCTCCATTGTGCTCTTGGGGTAATTTTGACTGGGCGCCCACTTCTTGGCAGAGTAGCCACAGTCCCAAATTGTCTCCATTTGTAGATTGTTTGCCTTACTGTAGATTGGTGAATTTCTAAAGTCTTTGAAATCACTTTGTAACTCTTTCCAGCTTTATGTAAACCAACAATTTTTGATCGTAGATCCTCTGAAAGCTTTTATTGGTGAGGCATGGCTTACATACACGTATCCTTCTTGTGTGGAGAAAACTCAAAAAAGTCTAAGTGGTTTTTATCAGTCAGAGTATCTCTAGTCCACACTTCCTAACTCATTTTCTTAACAAGACTCCAGGTTTGCTAACACCTGACTCCAATTAGCTTTTTTGAGATCATTAATTCAAGGGTTCACATACTTTATCCACTAGCACTATAATGTTTTCATTGTTGTTCTCAATGAAGATATGAAGGATCAAAAATTTTTTGTGTTATTATTTTGGGCACATTATATTTGTCGATACACTTGAATTGGATGAGGATCAGATCACATTTTATGACAATTTAATGCAAAAAAATATAAAATTTCAGGAGGTTCACATACTTTTTCTTGCCACTGTATTGTAAGTTGTTATGGTTAAATCCATTAAGGTGTTCAAAACTGGTTTGGATGCTTTCAGTCAGTGTAAGAACATTATAAGTTATGGGTACTAGATAACTGAAGGTGGGATCTTGATCCAGGGAATTATTCTGATCCTTCAGTGTAAGAACATTATAAGTTATGGGTACTGGATAACTGGAGGTGGGATCTTGATCCAGGGAATTATTCTGATTGCCATATTTGGAGTCGGGAAGGAATTTTTTCCCCTAATATGAGGATAATTGGCTCTTGCCTCATGGGTTTTTGCCTTCCTCTGGATCAACATTGCATGAAAATAGGCTGAACTGGATGGACCTGTGTCTTTTTTCAGCCTTATAAACTATGTTACTGTTAATATGTATAAAATCATTCTCTGCACAGTTCTAATTCAGCATATATTTTATTTTTCCAACAATATAGTAATTTATCTATATCTGAATACAAAAACTTCCCTCTCACCTCAAAATGCAAGCAGCAATTAAAATGGACCTTTTTGCTTAGAATGATAAAAAAAAAAATGTTAGCACACTTATCTGTTCAGATCTTTGCCATAAACTTTACAGCACCAGCAATAATGTCATGTCAGTGAAATATTTTATAAAGAATACCCACATCACCTTCTTTTTAGGATCATTATCAGCAGGGGGTTAAACAGTCACATGGATCGAGTTACATTTCTGTAATGCCGCACCATAGCATATGTAGAGAAATCTTTGTAAAAAAAGCTTTGCCTTTTGAATCTAGTCCTAATTAGTAATAACTTACTATTAGCAATAATTACATCTACTTCTATAGAAACCATTATGTAAACCATTATGCCCAAAGAACCAGAATCACATTCTATTTTCTTATCATGGAAACCAATATACAGCCAAAGTTGGAAGAAGATATGTGTAGAGATTATTTGGTACAATATATCTTAGAGTTTCTCGTTGATGGGTAGTTACTAGTTATAAGTATCTATCTATTATGTATGTATGTATGTATAATTTTGTATGTATGTCTGATTTTATTTATAAAGCACCACAAATTACACAGCCCTGTACAATTCAGCAACATAAGTACAATACAGACATGAGAATAATGCCTTAAACAATACAAGTGAAATATCACAAGGATACATCACTTTAAGTGCTAGGTTGCGGTTGACACAAGATGTTGGAGGTCCCTGCCCCATAGAGCTTACAATCTAAATGGGAGAAAGACTTACACAGATAGAAGGACAATAAGAGCTGTACAATGTGCTGAGACATAGGTCAATTAATATAGATAAATAGGACATAAATACAGATATTAAGCATGAATAACTAAAGATAAAATATATGCAGAGAAATCAGTGATAAAAAATCAATGCTAGTGCTCCGAAACATAGGACTTCAGTTTAGTTCAGAAAAACGTTCAGAAGGAATGGTCCTGGCGAAGATAAAGGGGTATAGAATTCCAGATGTGGGGGGCAGAGAGAGAAAAGGGTTTAAAGGAACAGTTTAGGAACCAACAGTTATTGGCTGTCTGTTTGGCACTGTTAAATAAAAGTTAAATAAATGCTTTCTGTCATATAAATTATTTATTTATTTCCACCCTTCACAATTTAGCACCAGTTTGTTACTGAAGCTGCTTCCCTCTCTCAGCCACTTCCTGTTCAGTGTTAAGGAATTGACTGACAGGCTGGATAATGCTAAATAACCAATCAGAACCTTTAAGCTGTCATCCACCTTTTTTTTTTTTTTTTAACTCTGAAAGGCGTAGTTAACCCAGCAAAATCATTTGTTTAAGAAAGGGCTGAAACATTGACTTTCTTTTTATATGGATTTTGTATCTCTCTCATGCTCAATTTCAGTGCTTGCTACTGACAGCATACACCATTAGCTGTAAGTATTGTAACTGCCCATGGTTATTCATTAACTATTAATTTTGACCTTCCTGAGACGCTGTTGTGTCAGTGACACAAGAATCCAACCAGGAAGTAAACACATAAGGAGCTGTGTACTGCTACACAGATGGAATAATTAATACCTTTCCTCACATAAAAGAATGACTAAGTATATTAGAAAAAAAATGTATTATGCATTTACAACACACATTACTTTTTATTAATCAGGCTGGACTGTTCCTTTAAGACTAGAAAGTGCAGTATTAGTATGTGGCATGCAAAGCTGGCTGCTTTGAGAAAAGCGTAGTTGATGTCAAGGAATGTATATGAGTGAGGAAATGTAGGGAGGGGTAACAGAATGAAGTGACTTAAATATCAAAAGGAGAGCACTGTAAATGATTCATTTACTTACGGGGAGCCAGGGAGCAGAGAGAGATTGGGAGAAAAGCTGTGCCTTCTGGGGAGAGAGAATTTTGCCAGCAGAATTTAGAATAGACTAGAGCAGGGAGAGGTAGGAAACTGGGAGGCCAGACAGAAGAACATTGCAGTAGTCCAAGCGGGATAGGACGAGAGTATGAATGATGGTGTCAGCAATGGAGTAAGAAAGAAAGGGGTGGATCATGGCAATGTTGTGAATAAAAAACAGGATCTAGCAGTGGAAGTGATACTGTATGTTTAGAGAAGGAAAGAGCAGAGTCAAAAGTCACTTCAAGACAATGTACAGAGGTTACAGGGTTGATGATTGCACCATTATCTTGAATGGAAAAGGTAGGAGTGGGTTCAGGTTTGGGTGGAAAGATAATTCTGTTTTAGCAAGACTTAGGGGGGTAATTCAGCAAGGTGTGAACTCACCTTGCGATGCTTCGATTCACCTCGCCAAAATGGTTACGTGCTGGCTTCTCTCCTACACGCGCACATCAGTGCACACTGTAAAGGTATTCCAGTCTCCTCGCGACCACTTGAGTCGCCTCGCGAGACTGGAATACCTTTAAAGCATGCGCTGATGTGCGCGTGTAGGAGAGAAGCCAGCGCGTAACCCCTTTTTCAAGGTGAATCAAAACATCGCAAGGTGAGTTCGCACCTTGCTGAATTACTCCCTCAATTTGAGCTGGTGCTGGGCAATCCAAGAGGAGATTGCCAAGAGACAGCTGGAAATTTCAGACTGTTATTCAGGTGTTAGCACAGGAGCGGATAATGATTTTGCCAATATCACTAGTTTTGTTATAATTAAAGGTATATTGGTATTGATATACCAGGAGAATACTTTTTCCATTTTTATAAATATCCCAATATTAAGTTTAACTTGTAGAACTAACATTTGACTGAACAAAGCTAAATGTAGATTGGTTGTTCTGGGTTATATTTACATTTAGAAGCCTATTTATTAATTGTGTGAACTGGAAAATCTTATCAAATTCATGTCCCTTTTGTGTCACTTTTACTGCGACAGATTCAAATTTGCTAAAATTTCCAACCTAGTCAGGTGTAGTCAGCAGTAGCGGACGTGTAGTGATGCGTATCCGATCGACCAAAGTGAAGTGATGTCATTTTCTCACGATTTCCATACATTTTTTTTAAAGGAGAAAATGTCACTCTAACTGTATCTCTCTTATATTAAAGACAATATACTATTAATAGTTTGTCCCATTCTGATCAACACTATTGATCCATTATGTTAGGTGATGATTTCTGATGGCAGCCCTGAAAGTGCAGTATAGAATTTGTAAGAAATAGCACAATAAAGTAATGTCTTACAGTAACAGCCCTTGTGTCATTGGATTGCCATCTCTTTTCCCAAATAAATAAATAGTTCGCAAACATCCCAAATAGCCCCTGAAGTGCTTGACATCTTGGGCATATTATTCCAGCAATAATAAGCATCATGTACTGTTTTTGCAGTTTTCGTGCATGGAACATTATCATTATTGCCTTCATGCTGCTTTAATTTATGGAAATATGTATGTATAATTTTATTTATAGCGTGACAAATTTATGCAGCACTGTACAATTCAGCAATACAAATATAATACAGACATGGGAAAAGTACATTAAACAATGCAAGTAAAATATCACAAGGAAACAACACTTTAAGTGCCGGGTTGTGGTTGACAAAAAAGGTTGGAGGTCCCTGCCCTGAAGAGCTTACAATCTGAGTACAAATAAATACATGACTTTGGAGTAGGAAGCCACGCTGCAGAAGTGGTTATGAAATAGGAACAATCTCTAATATATGTTTTATAGCAAACCCATATTCAACTGCAAAAAGAGGATTACACATTGACACTTATTCACCACTTTCCCTATACAGTATTTGGGTATTCAACAAAATTTGCAATATGGTGAATTCACAACCAATTTTACATTGCCAGATTAAAGTGGTGAATTAGGGGTTGATGGCAGGGTTCCTACCATCCTACTGGCTACATCACATTATGCAAGAGAAGGATACTAACACCATTGTTTCTTTTCTATGGGAATCCTCTGTTTAGTGAATAAGGAGTAGAGAATTCATGACTGTCGTAGCGTAGTGGCCCGAAATGATGAGAATTCGCTTCCACTATCAAATTCTCACTTTGATGAATAAGTTCCCTGCAGGTCTTTAACACTTTACTGTGTTCAAAAATTCATTCCTAATTTATCCCAGTTTCTCCATACCATTAAAGAAACAGCATTGAAAACTACACTAGAAAATCCTTTGAATACAGGAATTCATAGATTTTTAATGCTAATACATCAGGTTTCATATATAAAATAAATATTTAGAAAAATATATACTCTATCATACTATTACTTACACTGCAAGAAAAAAGGAATAAGTGAATAATAATGTCAAACATTATCTTCTATTGGCATATAGATGTTTTCATGCGTTAACTCCTTTCTTGGATATTGTTCTCTTCAAAATGTAGAAATGATGTTAAACAGTGATGAATATAAACCCAATTGCTTGGAATTATTTTCTTGGTGGTTGCCATGGGAATGTGGAGTCTTTCCCAAGCCTAATTGGCAATGTCACAAGTTGGTGTTGACAGTGCATGATACAGATATTCATTAGATTGATAGGTATGCTGGTGTATAGCATTTAACTGAGCCAGGTCCACCCCCTCATACCTTATATTCTTTACAAATCTTCTTTACAAAGAGGAAAAGTCTAATCTGATCCTCTCCACAGAATTTGTTTTATGCTTTGCACCTTTCTGATCCATAGAAGAATTCTTCAAACAACAGACCGTAATTCATAATCTAGTGATCCGTTATCTGAAAGACCTAGACAAATGCTTACTTTTACTGTCAGTAGATATTTGTATAATTACATTGACACTGCATTTGTTTGCATGTTTAGAATGCATCTACAGGAACAGGAAAAATGCATATATTTTGTCAATATGAAGATATTCATATCGTATTACATTTCTAATCCATTGTAGAAAGCACTTTTCTATAATAATTTGCAAGTTGATTAATTGATGTTTCCAAGGTTAGTGATCACCAGCAAGCAAAAATAAACATCTTTAATAAGAAATCTTTTTCATTTTCTTTATAGCTTTTATCTTTTTTATAAACTAAGGATCAAATGTTTTAATAATCCACTTGTTCTATGACCAAAAACTATTTTACTAAGCACTGAGATAAAAAATCTACATTTTTTTATCTGGAAATACCAATGACACATATTTTGATCAGTTTGAGCTAAAGTGCTCAGACTTAATCAAGGTAGGTGAACAGATCCCAGGAAAACTTCCTTAGTTAGTTAAACCAATGACTGAGTACAAATCATTAATTAACCAGCAACACCAGACAAACTAAAATTGAGATTTTACTTGGAATGGGAGTTATTCAATTTCAAATTCCAAATGACATTCATGTATGTTCATTAAGTGCTCAGAAAGCACATTTCTAAAGATATGTAAAATAAAATATCACACTTTCTAGTCAACATTTAGAATTTTCTTAGCAGGGCTCTCTCATACAGACACAATAATGGTCTCAGAAACAGTGAAGAAGGAGTGTGTTGCACAGCTCTTTCAATACAGAAAACATCTTGCAAGCATGTGTGATTTGTATTGTTAATGGTGGTTGTTATTGCTGGCATAACACTACAATGTCTGCTTTCAATGCTGAGCTGAGGATTTATATGATCTTTTGAATGACTGTAAACAATGTTTATGGCTACTGCATTAATTGTCATAAATGACATTAAAGTATGCATTAATTACAACTACATTGGGTGCACTTTATATAGGTAGCAGTTGGGATCACTGACATGACATTATCCACTGGGCAAACCATTCCTATGGGTGGGAAAATAACTAAATCAAACTAGTACAGGGAAATGTTTCTTCCAAGGAACTCTTAAATGGTAAAATTCAACTTTTACTATTCAGGGCTGTTTTTAGACAGCAAAATAGAAAGTTTGGCCCCATATGCTGGTATGTTTGTCAGTCCAGGCAGAGATTCAACAGAATGAGTCTGTTTCCAGCAGGACCACCCCTAGGTATTGGGGCCCTTGGAATTTTGCCCAGATTGCAACCCACTAAAACTGATCATGTTACTGTAGCATCCAGAAATAATGTTCTTATAAATAAATAAAGCCAATCTTTACTAGAAATGCAACTATACAGAAGAGAAATCATGTGTAACTCTAATGAAGGATAATATAGAAAAATTAGCACTGCATGATTGGCAGCTCTATACTTTCTTTCTGTAGTGTGTGAAGCCCCCACCTGCCCTTCTTTACCAATTGAGTATTTGAGTGCTAAAATAACCAGCAGTGCAGAGAGAGGTGAAACAGGTGAAAAGAGAAATCTTTCCTCAAATCAACACTAATATATGGGCGAAATGTATTTAATTGAAAGACCGCTCTGGGTCTTTCCGACTTTATTGAGAGAAAGATTTCTTGCGAGATCTCGAAATCGACTTTCTCGATCCCGAGTTTACAAACTTTGCAATGGAAAGTTAGCCATGCTACTAATGTTAAGTATGGATACCTTTCCATGGAAAAAAATTTGAAAACTCGAGATCAAGAAACTCGATCTCAAGACCTTGCAAGAAATCTCACAAGATCAATCTGAGATTTCTCTTGGTAAAGTCAGAAAGAACGCTGGTCTTTCCAGCTTTAATAAATCTCGCCCTTAGGGTGAAAGTTAATAAAGTTGAAAAGATCGATCTTGGTTTTTCAAGTCTATCCCGCGAGACCTCGAGTTGATCCCGCAAAATTATCGCTTGAGGTTTTCAATTGAATTATTCGATGGGAAGGTAGCCATTCTACTAATGTAAATCTACTTTTCCATCAAAAAATTCAGTCGAAAAACTTGAGCGATAATCTCATGGGATCAACTCGAGGTCTCGCAAGATAAACTTGAAAAGCTCAGATCAGTCTTCGATTTTAATAACTTATGCCCAGAAAGTCACATAACAGAGACAGCTTTGAATAAGAAAGTGTTTTGCAGATGTGACAAGAAATCTGCAAGTTTTAATAGGAGCACAATTGCCAATAAATTCTTATCCAGAAAATACGAGTTTATTCTAAGATATCAGTGTTTAGTGATATAGTTTACAAATCTTGCAACCATTTTATAAAATATTTTCCATTTCACATTTATCCCTAACTTTGCTGATCATAATATTTAGTACTCATGCAGATAACTGAGAAGACACAATGCAAGGTCCAATCAGACCCTTTATAATCAAAGGGGCTGAACTAACTGGTGTAAAGTAACATATAACTGCATTATCACTTTAAATCATATAGCATAGTTGCTCAAAATCAACCGAAAAGCTCTCAAATTTAACTTCAATTTTCATTTATATTGATAATGAACCTTGTAGGGGGTTTAGGGTAATTTTAAATGTAATGTAAAAATGTCCTTTGAACTTTGCATTTAATAATCTCTGGTGAAATGAATATAGGCTTTGCTTAAATATAGATATGCTCACAATTAACAAACCTTCCTTTACTTTTGTGGTTAGATATAAAATGCAGATCTTAATATATACACAAATCACATTCTATTCAGTTCATCTAATTCCCAGTATCATTTTGGTGACCTGTACACAACCATTTTCTTGCAAAAAGAACATTTAAAGAAAATTGATTTAAACATATCAGAGCTAATTTTTTTCTTCTATGGCATCTTGTTCTCTTCATTAGTTTCCCAAGGACTCTGAGGTCTATTTTTATAAGTCAAGAATAAAAGTACAATGATCATGATATTAAATGCTTTTTCATGGACTCCAGACGTAATGATCCATCCTGAAACTGAGATTAGTTTCATGGTTTTGCTGATCACAAAATGTAAGAGTAACAGGAAAATGCTTTTATGTGGTTTCTATGATCGCTTTTTAGGAGCCCCAGCAGATTGGAGTTGTTCCTGCCGGCACCTTAGGGACAAACGCGGCCTCTAAATGGTGTTGTGAGCATTGTCCTCATAAAGTAAATACACATTTGAACATTTCTATTCTGAGTGTTATATTGCATTTAAAATTATCAATTTGTGTTACTGTTCTGGGCATACAACCTGAGAAAATGCCCCAGATAAGCATGAATTTACTTTCACTCTACAAACACTTTTAGCTTTATATGATCCCTAAAACTAACAGTAAATTAAGCAATCTCATATTATTGTAGATTTTGGTTAAAGAATAAGGTAACTCATGACACTAATGAACAATTAGCGAACATCTGCTTAGTTGCAATGCTTAGACAACTTTTAAACATGTTTCCAGATCTAAAAGATCAATATGTTTTACGGTGAGCATTTGAGCAGAGAGTGCACGGCCTTGTGCTTCCTTGCCCATATAAGCTATGATTGCGTCAAATATACCCATATTCACTTTTTGAAAAGGGTGATCAGAAACTTTAATAGGTTGTGTAGTTTAGGATAGAATTTAAAGGTTGGCTTTTGTGTTAGTTGGTGGCTCATTTAAATGGATAAAAAAAATAAATGGACAATTTCTTGTTTCAGACAATAAAAATAAATCAGTAACCATGACACGCATGCTTGCTTATATAAGATCAAGAATTACCAGATGGTTAGCTTAAAAATGAGGCAGACTGTTTCTTTTTATGAAACAAATATCCTCTGGGTACTTTTTAATGCCCATGGTAATTACAGATTTGTAAAGATGAATAATAGGGGGTAGTCAGGTCATATAGCTTCCTTGATCACTTAATCAATGAATTTCAATACATGGGATATTGAAATGAATACAAAAATTCAATGTTACGTGAATGCAGTAATAGTGAATACAAAATTTAATGTATACGTTAATTCACTATTTAAGTATTTAATTATTGCAGTGCGATGGGTTTAGGTGTAGGTTTTAGCTCTATTGAAATGGAAGGACTAAGCTATAATGAGTAAAGTCCTCATTATAATGAAAGTCCTCTACATCATGAGGTTCTAGAAGAGTGAGTGAAATGTTGGATAAGTTCATAGCTACTGCAGAAACAGTATCAGCTC
>WMED01028944.1:213-10357 GCA_019650415.1 Pipa parva | reverse complement strand
TCGCTTGCATTATTTATTTATTTTTTTTTACTAGCGACGGCGCTGTTGGAGGTGAGTGGGGGGTGCAGGCTGAGTGGGGGTGCGGGCTGAGTGGGGGGCACGGGGCAAGGGGGGATTGCACGGGGCAGGAGGGAGCCCTAGGGCGCCAATAGGGCCAGGGCCGCTACTGTGCCTAGGTCTTGGTGAGGTGCCTTAGAAACCCTTTCGCCTGGCATAAATGAAGATATTCAAAGTTCTAATGCACATTTGATAAAGGGTTTTTAACCCGAAACATGTCATGTGCAATAAATAGGTAGTTTTCACTATCATCAGCTGCAAATCAGTGAATCTCCTTTTTTTACTTTTACACTCTACTGGAAGTTTGGACAGAGCTTTATTGAGATTCTGATTGAACCTTTGGATTTGTTATTTACTGCATGCTTGCTGCTTATTGAAAGTTCTAATGCAACTGAGGTTGTTTAGTATTGGAAGAGAAGAGTCTACAGACAGAGACCTGGCTTCCATCTTTCTGGGACAGAGCTCCCATTAATGCATATATTAATTTAAAGAGGAAATGTACTGCGGCCAATGACGACTCCATAATGTACCACATTTTAAGGGAAAAACAATGTGAAATATCAAACACCGCTTTACAAAAAGGGTGGTTTAAATTCTCTTTAAGTGAAACTATGGCAGTAAAGGTCAGATACAAATAAAAGAGTGTTATGTAGCTATATAAAAATGAAGAATTAGACTGCAGAAATCCTCAAACTGAAAAATTCACAGAAAGCAGTGTAAAATTGACCACTAATCTGAAGTACATTTTAATCCTAATGAAAACAGTGTTTCTGAGCCGATTTGGATTAGGTAATTCTGACTGTGTCTCCATCTGGAAAGTATATATTTTCCAACATTGGTCACAGCTTGAAAAACAGGTTCAGATGTTTGGAAAACATTCAAAACAGTTGTAAGACATTTTGGATACAAATGTAGAAATGAGAGGATGGTATACTGCCTTAAGTTTGCTCTGAAAATAATATTTGCACCTGAACATATGTTCACTTTTGTCTATATCATCATTGTTCCCTCACAGGATAGTGATGACAGTCATCACTCCGTAAGAAACGCACAAGGAAATGGTGACGCTTTACTACAACACTACAAAGAGATATATATATATATATATATATATATATATATATATATATATATATATATATAAATAGAATTATCATTATTTCCAGAGTCTATTAAAATGTATTATGCCCCTAGAAGCAATCATTAAAAATTAAGATGGAGCAGAATTGATTTCTTTATTGCTATTTTAATCCAATGACAGCTAACAAGGAACTTATCTCTGCAGTTGTCCATTTAAGACTGTTGCAGCTGACAGGTACAATGCTGCTACATACTGTAGTGTGACTTTAAAAGACCGACATTCAATGCAACAAAGGGGAAAAGGACACATCACAGTAACACTACGGTAATAAAATAAAACCTCACAAGTCAGTTTATCCACAAATATATCCTTATTTGATTTAGTTATCCAAAGAACATTCTAGAAAGAATTGGATGGCAAGTCCACAACATGCTATGAAGAACAGACATAGACACCACCAGTAATCCGGTTTTCAGCTGACTTTCCTTAGCTCACCTTACTAAAGAGGCAAGCTAAGTAGGTACTGCATCATAGTTACCAATAAACACCTTAAACAGGAGAGACAGTCTGAATTAAATTGCCTGTAGTCACATCTTAGGTGTATTTCATAGGGCTCTCTTATTTACTTATACCATAGCCCTATATGACATATGACTCAAGCTACCTATCAGGTACACCAGTGCCTTGGCTCAGAGCAGCACACAATGCGCTGAGGCAGACAGTGATAGCTCTAGGTCATGCAACAAAGGTGTCCATGACCTTCTGCGCACCTGCACTCTAAGAAAAGGCTTCACAACCTTAAAGGACTAGTAACACCCAAATATTAACATTCCAATTTGTAATGGCAGGAGAGTTAAATACAGCATTAGTAGTAATGCCATCTTTAAAGCTCAATTCATGAATTTTATTGCTGTTTTTTTATCTTTACTGATATTCATGTTGCTAAAACAGACCTCACCCAGCCCCATTGCATTGTGGTTTATAGTGCTTCAGATAATACACATTCAGGAAATTTTTAAAAGCTAAACGTTATGCATTATAGACAATTTAGAATTTTTGGAAACACAGATTCAATATATGGCGACTTTGAGGCATTTTTCATTTGTTGGTGTTACTGCACCTTTACATAGTAGAAAGCATCTCATTTTGAAGCATTTGTTCTCTGAATTTATCTACTGTATTTTAAAATTCTGGTTGCCAGCATTGATTTCTAATCACCCATAAACAAATTTGTTGGCGCTCTAATATTACTCCAAAGGGGAACACACACCATTTAGTTATGAATCCTAGACAGGTTAAATGAACAACTTTTCATGACCGGACCAATATTCTTTTTCTTGAACTCAATTTCCCTTCATGAAATTAATTTTTGTCCAACGGAAAATCTGAGACATTGATTGGAAAGTTTGGAATGTTCTAATTAGTGATTAATTTTTCAGCCTTGGACAGACTGCAGCATTGACTTGTATTAAACAATGAATAATACAGTCTTATTAACAATGATCAACAACATCATCAGCAAACTTAGTGGGTTTTTGTAGATACTTTACATAAAAGATCAGTGTTTATAAGCAACACGTG
The DNA here is from genome assembly GCA_019650415.1 of Pipa parva. Taxonomy (NCBI): domain Eukaryota; kingdom Metazoa; phylum Chordata; class Amphibia; order Anura; family Pipidae; genus Pipa; species Pipa parva. Next base: position 7,638 of record WMED01028944.1, on the reverse strand, counting down.
TGTCAGAATTAACCATACCAAATGTAAAGATAAATTAAATCTCATTGAGGCCATTTTGTAAAAAAAACAAAAACAAAAAAACCCAACGAGGCAGCCAGATGCCTGGTTACTCAGAGCAGAAAAAAAAAAAAATGGCTGATGACATGGAATTTCCCATGTCTGTCCTTACCTATTTTTCTTGTTCGCCTTTGGTTTTGGCGTTTTTGCCTTCTTCTCCTTTGGCTCTTTGGGAGGTTTGGGTGGTTTAGGAGCCTTGGGTTCCTTTGGCTCTTTCTTTGCCTTGGGCTCCTTGGGCCCTTTTGGCTCCTTTTTAACTTTAGGCTTCTTCTTTTTCTTTCCCTCTTGGGCACCATCAAGTAACAGATCAGGGTTTTCCCCAGGGATCCCTTCCGGCGCAAACCCGTTACCCTTTTCCGTGGCTATGTGATTGTTTTTTTTCTTCCTTTTCTTTTGAGGTGGCTGTGACTGCATCGACGGCAAGAAATCTTCAGTGTTCATTAATGGAGCATTAGGGCCACCAATCCGAGTCATATCCGGCACAGAATTATCAAGAAAAGAATCAGAAGGGGAATGCTGAAAAACAAAGAAGCAACATTACTTGTGAAGCCCCTTTTGGGTAGAATTTGACAGAACATCACTGTAGTGATTTAATACAGCATGGGTTAAAGCTTGCATCCTAGGTTAAAGTGAAATCCAATTAGTAAAAAGCCTGACTACTGCAGATGTTCAGTGGCTGTAATAAAATCTCCAGAGCATAAGGAGTGTGTGCATGTGTTTACCGCATATTTTTCCTTTCCATTGTGTGTGTGTGTGTAACACGTGGGTGTATATTTACATGCAAATGGAGATAGCTATGGTTTTAAACAACTAATATGCACGACAAACAGAATAAAATACTAGTTCTTAAAATGGTAAAATAAACCTTAAAAATATTCTACTATTTTCTCCTAAAACAAAGGTTTAGGCTATTTCTTGGAAATAGTTTCTAAAGAATCAAAAAAGTAGAGATGGCAACAATCGGCAAAGCTACCTTGGAAAAGAAATAACAGTCAGTTTAACTACCTACCAAAAATGGCAGACTACTTATCCGAGTAGAAACAGCCCAACAGTTTTAATCATTTCTCAACCTTGTTCTATTTTTATTATTATTATTATATAGTAACAATAAATGCATTTGAAGCATTTTCATTGTTTGCTGTTAATGCTCTTTTTATAATGGTAGGAAAGAAAAATTTCTGGATTTTTCTATCAAACACATTCCTGTAAATGTTGGATTACTGAAATTTTACTATACTATGTTACAATGGCAGTGGGTAGACAAAGTTGGATGGAACAAAGGTCAAGGCCACCTTTAAACTAACAATGATCTTCTGTAAATTATATCTGCCAAACTTGAAAATGATCATGATTTACCAATGTTTTTTACCCTAGTAATAACAGACAGATGAAAAGCAATTCTAATTCAAAATCTGTAGTTCACAAAAAATAAAATCACAAGCATTTCTGCATATTAAAAATTAGGTCAAACATTCATCTAAAAATTGAACGTGATTTGTGGTAAGAAATATTGCAACCTTTTATCATAAATCACAGATATAAACTGCAAAGTAAAAATAATCAATAGCTGAATCTATGCCAGTTGAAATTGTAACAAACAGTAACAAGTCTCTCTGATCATTGGTAGATTTACAAATTCAAAGAAACTGTAAGGAATTCAAGTGAATCTGATTTCGGCAGTCATGGCTATTTCCCCCAGAAGAATACAGCAATCGATGCATTCAGAGACACACATACCATTCCAAATAGCATATTACACAATTCCAGCACTTGTTTTCCAAACAAACCCAAGGAACAGGCCATTTAAACTATAATTAGATGAAAACTAATGTGACAAAACTTATGTGACAAAATAATGTAAAGCTTTAATTCTCAAAATTTATAATGCTCCTCACTGCTGAAGTTCAGAGATTATGGGGGTTATGCACTAAAGTCCGAATTGTTGTGTATAGGTGCAAATTCGTCAGATATAGATATTCACAATAGGCTGCTACTGTCGCAGTCCTGTCTTTATAATGAGAATATTGTCGCAGTCGCAACTTTATTATGGGAAAATTTGCAATGGGGAAATTGCAGCGGATTTGTTATGGGAATCTGCTGTTTGTGAATTCGATAGCCAAATTCACTCCTTAGTGAATAACTCACATGAAGGAGGGAGGAGCTTTAAAACGAGTATGCTATTCTGACATTTTATAACAAGAGCATGGATATAGTTCATGGTCAGTTCCAGAGTCGTCATACTTCTTTCTCTGTATCTAAAGCCCACCATAACAAATTGAAGACAGTAACACTTTTTCATTAATATTTACACTTTCAGCACTGCATATGGAATGGTCCGATGCAGTTTAAAGTAATTTCATTTACCTTGGCGGGAAAGAGCAGCAGAGGGGGGTCAAGCATCATTTTTACATTTTATAATAAGACATGTGCAGGGCCTATTATAATAGCACATGGTTGTGCTCATTGATAAAGGAATGCAGATATTTTTGTTATCTCTATTTGTTGTCTCTATTACACTTCGTACCGAATCAGATTAACTGAAATTTATTTTATACTAAAACATTTATTTTTATTATAGATAAAGAATGTCAATTCAGCAATTTTGTCAAATACATAAAGCATGAACTAAGGGGGTGTCACATGGCAGACTGAACATGATAAACTATATTAGCGGTTGCAGAGGAACAATGTCATAGGTTGAATGCCTTTATAACTAAATGGATCTCCAAGGTGACCTGTAATATCTACACTATGCAGAAGAACATCTTTCATCCATTTTATTACACAGAAAACTAGAATATATATATATATATATATATATATATATATATATATATATATACACATACACATATATACACACACACACACACACACACACACACACATATATACCATATACATACATACACACAATATATACATTTTACAACAGTACTAAAGCAGCTTTTTGAAGGCCAGAACCTCATAATTTTGGCCCTAGTTTAGCTGAATCCCACTTGATCAACTTGGCATGGACGCAGGGTCACATATGGATCAGTGTATGATCCAGCTCATCAGTCCATGGTATTAAACAACTGGACTTTTTTTTTTTTTCAACTTTAAAACATTAGACTGCATTTAGAAGGGATGCTCACCCTGTATTTTTAGTTATGGATAATGGTATTTTAACATTTTGCATTCATTTTTAATTGTTTGTGTTTTTTTTTTTATTTAATAAATACAAAAAAAAAAAAAAATTACATTATTTGATTTTGCTTTATTTGATTCTTTTTCTTTTTGGTTTACCAAAAGGGGTACTGGGGATGAGGCACGCTTAGGACCAACTAGTAGGAATGTAAAATAGTTGCAGCAAATTACAGTTCAGTTGATACCTCGACACAAAGCACATGATGTTAATGTAGGACTGTGAGTTTTAGAAAACAATGTAGTATGCGCGTACGTACCTGAATGCCATGATTTTCTATGGGACAGTTTTATTGTATAAGTATTATATAAGAGGGGCCTATTATCCAAAATTAGAAAAAAAATAAAACACATTCTGTAAATGATTCCTAATGCATATGTTCAGGACCTGATCTCACATTAGGCCACATAGGCAGATGCTAGGGGCGCCAGGTGTCCAGGGGGCGCTCGCGTGCATTTTTTTTTTTTTAGTTTACTGGCGACGGCAGTGTTGGAGGTGAGTGGGGGGCAAGGGGAGGCGGCGCGCCAATAGGGCCAGGGCCGCTACTGCATATGTATTAACACACATGATCATGTTCCTTTATTTTCCTTGTGTCCCAACGGAAGAAAAATGACCAGTTAATTATTGGGAAATTGAACACATGCCATTGACCAATACCATGAAATCCCGCATGCCTGCCTCCATGTATCATTTTATTGAAGCTATTCCATGCTCTGTGCAATAGCTTGTACCAGTGAGAAGCTGGTCTACTGAGCTTCATATCTTGCAGGTCAGACCTTGATACATGACCTTTTAGTTGCAGGCGATTTATAGACAGCACAAAAATAAGCTTGCAGGCATTGTCCAGGACAGAATGTATATTTTAAATATACAGATTTACACTGTAATTTTAATATACACTGACTGAACATGCAGGCCTCTTTCACGCTACTTTGTTTCAATGGACAGCTCATCTATTAGCCCAAAACAAGCACCGAAGGCTCCTAGCTTTGAAAATAAAGTGTGCATATTTGCTTAATACTCTGTATAAAGAGAACTGCAGGCATTAATGTGCAGTTTGTTTTATAAAAGTAGTAATATTTGAACATAATGAGAGATATTTTACTGTAGGTGGACTCTTGAAATTTTACATTTGGTCCCACATTTTGTTGGGCCTTATGCTGCATTGTATGAGAAGCTGTCAGACCATTTCATTAGGGGCAATTGCTTCTGGGCAAACAGTAAAAATAAAATAAAGTCAGCAGCTCACGGTGCCGTCCCAGGGAGCACCTCACCCTTAATATCCGTATAGAAAAGAAAAAAAAAGATGGACGACCAGAATTCCAATAATGTTATTTAACGTGCAAACTCACATAACACAAACAACGTTTCGGGTGGGGATGAACCACCCTTCATCAGGTGATATGGGCAAACAGTAACATCCTGCAGCTCTGGAACACACATATTTATTATCAGACACATCAATTCCTATTTGCCTTTGTGAACTTGCACGTGAAAAAAAAATTTCCCACACACAGTTCAGCTTAAATAAAAAAAAATTTCATAGGATTAAGCTGACCTAGTTATAGACTTTTTAAATTGTTGTTCTGGGACACTTGTAATAGCATCCCAACCAAGAGTTTGAAAGAGGCCAAAGGTCTCTGGGATGGTGGAGCAGTAGACTAAGATCTATACAATTTGAGAGCTAAGCAACGCCTTCCATCTTTTAGAAAAAGCTGTTTCTGCAAACATTTAACAAAGAACAGATGGTATGCCCTAATCTCACAGGGGAGGGGCATAAGGAGAGTTCCTTAAAAACCAGGGATTCATGAAACCAATCCCATACAACACCAAGGGTTTGTTTTGTCATGTGGACAAGGAATGTGTGACAGTTTATCAATCAACACTAAATGATACAATATAACACAAGTCACCCTGTTTTTACCATGTAGGGTCAAAAAGGGTCTACCATGCAGCTCTCAAGGGGTAGGCACTCACCTACTCAGCACAGTGTTATTGTTGCCTGAGCAATGGATAAACTAGACATAAGCTGTTTATAGGGCTTTGCGCAAATTAACATTGTCATCTACAGAGGAGCGTCTCTGATTTTTTTTTTTTCAAAGACCAATAACTTAAACATACAGTTCTTTGAAAAGTTTGAAATTATTAAATAAAAATATTATAAAAAATAAAAAATATATGAATCAGATTTTTAACTGGTTGAATGGGAACAGACTTAATTTGTAACTTTTTTTTTTTTTTTTAATTTACCAGGGCAGGAGATGGACTGCTTTTCCTTGTGCCTGTATTACAAATGAGCAGACAATGCAAATGATATTAGATTATGTATGATGTATAATGGTGCAGATATGACTTGGGTATTACAAATATACAGTTCCTAATTTATGTTTAAAGCCAAATTATATTTCAAAACCTGAGTATATTCACATGCAAGACAACTAAAAATGGCTAAATCAGGGCACATCCCATTTTGAATAAGAGGCGCCACTTTTCTGGCTAATACCATCTGTCCTATTTTTGTCATTCTATGATATAGGGGCTACTGAAACGAAAAATCGCAACCAGGTCTAATTCTATTGGGAAATTCATCAACAGGAGATCTTTCTAGAGGTTCAGTAACCAAATCACCTGCTATCAACTCACTGGTACAAGGAAACCAGAATCCTGAAAGACAAATTCCGATTGGTTGTGATGGTTTACTATACATCTGTAAATGATTACCCTTGTGATAAATAACCCCATATATATTCACTACAAAACTCCCCATGGGGGGCATTCACAAATTTAGTGACTCTGACATGTGTGATGTGGAGTTGGGAAAAAAAAAATGTAATAATTGAAAGAAACTAGTGTGTTTTTCCATAAGTCGTAACCTGCAACAAAACAGCATTTATTATTTTGCAGTTTATTGGCAACTTTGTCGCGGTCTGCACTGGAGACAATGGGCTACTTTTCCACACCTCCATCTCCCCAGTAGTTGCATCTAGATACGAGCAGGTCAACAAGAATGTCCGCTAAAGGAGAGCTTCCAACTGAAAACTCTGCAGTATACATGAACCCCTCATTATTATATAATCAGACTTTGTTTATAGCAGCTGGAATACAAGTATTGTGAAGAAAACAAATACGTTTCCAATGATTAGTACTCTCCAGTGGAAGATTTTTCCTTCCACCTACAAGATCTATTATGTAAAGATAGCATGATTGGGAATTAATCCTAGGAATAGCATACAAGGTAAAGTGAGGAGAAGGGCAACATGCATCAGCACATTCAATCCGGATTTAGACACTATAATGTAGCCTTAGTTAACCCTTATGTTCTAAATCACATCATCTGCGACTGCTCAAATTGAGATATGTTAAAATGCTAACATTTTCTAAACAGGATTTCCTTTTCCATACATTGCACAGGCAGCCTATATTCACTGCCAGATGCTTTAGGAGAAGTCCTTTTTTTTTTTTTTTAAACTGACTGGAGAAAAGCACGAGGCACTTTACTTTGCTGGGCTTTTATCAATTTTAGAACTAAAGGTTTGTCAAGGCGGTGATTCCAGGGGGGAGGGGGGGGGGGGGGTTGGGTAATATAATTACCAGAGCATTTTATTTTCTCCAGTGCTTACCTCCCATTCAGTGTCAAGCCTTCTCTGCAACATCACTGATGTGAGCATTTGCGGTACAGTATTAGATCAGAATAAGGCTTCTGTACTTGTGCCACCAATGATGAGGAAGGAGGAAGTGAAGGGGATAAAAACATTACAACACAGACAAGACAGCGGCCTAAAGAAGACTTGGGCAGGTAAATATATCAGAACGCTGCCCTTAACAAGTGAGCCTTTACTTCTCCTTGGAATATGTGCTATAAAATTTTATGGCAGTTATTGGAATGGGGCAGAGATCTCCTTAAAGGGTATGCAAACTCTGTCTATAACAAAAGCCCCATTTTCCTATGGTCAAGCAATAAATCGATTTAGAAATTCCTGACTCACCTCTCAACTCAGCAGGGCTCAATATTCCCCTGTAACCGCTTTGTCTCTAAACAAGTTCTGTATATGGGCAGTGTAGAGTTAAAGACACACCCCCTCCTCTCCCTGGCTTCTCTCTCCATGGCACAGGCAGTCAGACAGGACAGGTCTTATTTGCGCATGCTCAGGGTTATAAACAGGTATTTTAGCTAAGGTGAT
>WMED01028943.1:0-10357 GCA_019650415.1 Pipa parva | reverse complement strand
TGAGGTCCCAGGGGCGGAGCAGTCAAATATAATTATTTTTAATTCAATAATCAACAAAAATTTAAAGGTTTATACCAACAGTTGAGTGACACAACTATACATGGTAAAACAAAACAAAAACTTTTATGTCAAAGTAGAACTGATACATTGTTGTATGTTCCTAATATAAGATGTTCTAAAATAATCTGTACAAGTACTCATTGTAAGTTTATTAATACCAAGTATTCAGAAAGAGTTATAAATTGTTGGTTTATTAAAATACTGCTGTCACAATAAAGAAATTTTCTAAAAAAAAAAAAAAATACAGGATTATTATACCAAATGTTACAGATAAATCTTGTCAAATAGATCAGTATCAGGATTTGGCTCTTGCTTATCACAATAGGAAGCTTAGATTAATTCCTGCCTCAACTGCTTAGGGCCTTGAACTCATACATCTCTTATATCAATCTTTTTGGGCCCATAAGGGCTGAAGTTACAATAAAGAGACTTTCCTATGTGTCAAAGACATGCAGTTTTAAACAGCCTATCAGGATATACAACACGCCTGGGTAACAGAGACTCGTTAAAGAATGTTAATTAAATCTATATATTATATACTGAAAAACCTATAGTCACATTTCATATTTGTAATTTTAGAGATTAAAGGCTGTGTTTTTTTTCTAGTCCAAATCAGTGTACACTTAGGGAACTGAGCTGCTTTTCAGAAATTTATAAGCTGCCTGTTAATTTTGTCTCTTACCCAGACTCACTCCCTCCGTTATAAATTTAAATAAAATATTAATATTCTTCAACTAATTTCATTTTAACCATGTTATAAATAATTGATATGTTCATTATAAAATCAGTAGTAAGGCTTCTGTTGCTAGCAAACAGGTGTCCGTGATGCAATTGAAGCTAAACTAGACAAACTTGAAACACTTTCATATTTCTTTGCCAGACCGTACATTAAAGGAAAAATAGACATTGTTTTAAGAAGCAAATACTTTCAATTTATTTTCCTATGAATATTAAGTAAAACATATACTGTAACTATATGTCAAAAAAAGATGCTTTAACTAAAAGTTCACATTCATTTGTATGGGCTGTAAGGATTAACATCACATAAAATTGTCAAATATAGTAGCATTCTTGATTACCTGAAGAAATATTTCTCAGGAGTGTAATACATGTGGGGACAGCAAAGAAAAAATCTGGGCACCAAGAATTCATTCTTGTGAACAATAAAAATAAGGTTTATTTGTAACCAACTGACCCTTTGAAAATAGCAGAGAAATTGAATAGCTTTGAAGTTGAAAACAGTTTCAGGCTTTAATTGTCCACTTATGTAGTGATTCACTTATACCACTAAGATGCCATAAAAGGAATACCGCTGGGAGTACTAAACCCACTATCTCCTTGATGGAGCTAAAACTGCCCTTCTATTTAAACTAGCTGCATCTTCATTTCTAGAATGAGATGACAGTGGCTCTAGTGAAAACACTAGATTTCTAGTGACATCTACTGGCTGTAGTTAGGAGCTGCAAGAATTGTCAAGTAAAATAGATTGTAGATATACAATTGCAGGCATAGTCCAGTATAAAAGCCTGTAAAAACCCTACACTTGCCTTTACTAAGAAATTATTATTTTTTAATTGAGCACCTTGAAATACACTAAAACCATTGTTTTACTGGCAAATTATGATGAATGGAATGCAGCCAAGCTCTACAATCATTGACTAATATTTTCTGCCAGTTTAGAACTTAGGGTGAAATTTAATAAACTTGGAAAAGCTTTTCCAAGTTTATTCCCGTGCGATTTCGGAAGTTTCTCACAGTAAATATCGCAAGATTGTTTTGATCGATAGTTACTGACAGAAACTTTTCGATTGAGTTTTTCGATCAAATTTTTCAATGGAAAGGTAGCAATACTACTAATGCTTACCACAAGCAACTTCCGAGATCTCGCAGGAATAAACTCGGAAAAGCCAAATCCGACTTTTCAGAGTTTATTAAGTTTCGTCCTTATAAGAGTGATATGGTTCCATGAGAAATACATAAGAGTGAAAAAGTATAGATAGATTTAAGGGTGAGAAAGTATAGATAGAAAACATTAAATATCACAAAAAAAAAGCTAAGAAAGAAATAATACAATTTGTAAATAGTATATTTTCTACTGCAACATCAAATGCAGTTTGGTGGGATGTTGTATATGCTGATTCTTCCTCTTTGCATTATGTTCTTACGTAAAGTTCTTGATTTTCCTATAATTCATTTATTTTATTCTATTGATGCAGTTTTCCTGTTTATATGTCTAGTCCCAGGCCTAATTTAGTGGTAAAAACTGCATATTGTATATATTATATAATCTGTGTATACTTTTCTTACAAATATCCTTATTTGAAAAACATTTCACACTAAAACAACCCTTCCTACTGTTAAGTGGGTTTGTATCTGTTCCTAAACATGCAGATTATGGTGCACTCACCTGATAATACTGTAAGGCTAGTTTGATCTAATGACATTTCATATTTGGAAAAAATATTGCTTTCTTTGCTGTGAAAGTAGTAATATAGTCATTACATTTATATTTTGTAAACTGCTACTGGTATACTTTGTACAGAATCAGTGAGCGACTCATTTTCTTGTTTGGTTTAGACGATTACTGGACACTGAAGATGAACTCAGCGACATTCAGTCCGATTCTGTACCCTCAGAAGTGCGAGATTGGCTGGCCTCCACCTTTACTCGGCAAATGGGAATGATGTTAAAGAGGACAGAGGAGAAACCACGATTTAGAAGTATTGTCCATGCAGTGCAGGCCGGCATATTTGTGGAAAGGTATAACGAGTTATTAATCTGTCAGAATCAAATGAGAGGCACTTTTTATTACCGGTAAATTCTTTTTTTTTAATTGTGCTTAAAAGCAACACAGCACTTAAACAGCTTATTTTAAAATAAACTCCTTATTAAGGTGATAAAACTAAACATTAAGGGGGTTATTGGCTAAAATGCAAATTCACCCATCTAAGTGAATTCACATCATTTTGGGTGGCTACGCTATAATTTTCTACTCCTTATTGACTAGACAGTGAATTCCCATAGAAAATCTGCAACTACAACAATATTCCCATAGTAGAGTTGTAACCATGTCAGTAGCAGTCTATTGTTTAGTGTGCATCTGCCGCTCGCTGGCAAATTCGCTAAATCACAGAATATGGGTATAGTGGCAAATTCACTCCTTTATGAGACTATTTGCACTTTAGCCAATATCACCCTAAGTAGCTTCTTATAATATAGTTACAAAGACCTGTAACTACTGTGAATGTAATTGACAGTTAAGCAAACTGGCATATCCTGGCTGTGAGAGACTTTTACTCCAAACAGGATATGATGATGATGACTGGTGTATACAGATTCCTCACTTCTTCCTTCCAGTGCACTGAAGTAAATGATATTACTGAACTGTGTGGATGATCATATATCAAGTTCCTCTACTAAATGTTTGTTGTGCTTTGGAATCATGTCTTAATTACAGTAATTAATATTTACTAGATAAATGCATGGTTAGTCATTTGAGTTTTTAAATATTTGTTAACATTTATTGCATGATATTGACCTTTTTGCCAATCGTAGCCGGCTAGTTTCTCTAGCTCTCTAATCCCATATTTATTTTTGTCAACAGTATTTTGACAGCCTGGCTCATAAGTGTTATTTCTCCAGAAGGCTATGCAACTGGACAATGAAGAAATGTTTTGATTACAACCATTTAAGCATTGATACATATGTTCCAATTAGCAAACTGAACATTAAACAGTGTAGTAATCCTCACACAAATAAAATTGAGATGAGATAAATACTGATAGCTCAATGTTATAAAGAGTTTGGTAATACAGCAGACAAAGGATCATTTCAGGAGAATCTGTGTTTATTAAGATGTGTCTCATTTCAAACAAGGGTATATTCACAGTGATGGTGAAGATGATTGGGAAACTGAGTAGGAATTTAGGAATTGCTGCTATACTCTAGTGCAGTGGTTCTTAACTGGGGTTCTATCGAACCCTAGGGGGTTCGGTGATTCAGTCTCAGGGGTTCGGCGGAAACTCCACCACGGAGGTCAAAACATGGAAGACAAGTGATTTATCACTAAGGAAGGGTTCAATGAATATGCATATGAAACTGGTGGGTTCAGTACCTCAAAAAAGGTTAAGAACCACTGCTCTAGTGTCTACAAAGTGTGTTGGGTTCAATCCCTGTTTTCCCTAAAATATTCAGATAATCTTTCCATAGTAGAAAAACTTTTGGCATAGCTGCCACAAAGAATCGTTGTTCCTTGCATTAGAAGCTTACAACCTTGACTGATCCCCAGATCCCTTATTACAGGATAAACCTCACCAGGTATAGGAGAAGGTTCCAGAGGGTCAGGGGATATATGGGCACCATTGGAAGCACCCATAAAATAATAATCATTAGGCAGACACCAACAGATTAGAGATGAAAGGAGTTGGATTTGAACAGCTGGTCTTCTGTGGACTAATTATACATGTTATTCAAAAAATGGATACAATCCATATTTTAAAATAAAACCGTTCCCTTTATGTTTATAGTTATTTAGGTTGAAACACTCTCTTTATAAATGCACTTATTTTATAATCCCATAAACTAGTTTAATACACTATAAAAATCAAATTATATCATTAATACATGAACCAGTGGTTCACTTAATATACACCAAACTTGGTAAACAGTGATTTTCTTAGCACTGTTTTCTCTGTCAGGGATGACCTATGGAAATAGAATTAATGTAAAAATGCATATAATGCCTAAGGCGGTTTTTTTTGTAGTCGAAAAAATATTAATTGTGAACAAATGTAGTGTCAAATACAGTATAGTATTATATTCCCTGCTTTTTAATAAGAAAGGCTTCTAGTTGCATATAGCCCAAGGCAAAGGTTTCAGTGCTACAGCTGAACTGCAGAACTACTGAACTAAAAGCTAAAATGACTTCAGTTGATTTTGCTGGAAATACAACAGTTCACAGTAAAAAAAACAAAAACATTCTAAGCTCCTAAATTCAGATAAGTTAGCACCATTTATTTCCCGTACACATTGAACAGATGACTTATGACATGATGCCATAAACCTTGTATTACTAACATATTATTTGTATCCATATATGTATGCAGAAGTGTATATATACTTAAATTGTACATCTGAATGTAACGCTGTCATTACTTTTGTGTTCTTAATAATGTCAATTCTCAGCAAACAGCAGAACTTCCTCATGCTGAAGGTGGTGATATTGGCATGGAACATATTTATAGTGCTGGCTGGCAAGTACTGGCTTTGGATACTCTGGCACTAGTTTCTTGTTTTTACCAAAACAGATTAAAGTTATGCTAAAATGTATTAAATGATATACGCAGGTCCCTTGCTTACCAAGCGTACCTGCAGTTCAGCTGCTAACCGGGCAAAACTTACAAAAGTAGACTTTTTTTTTTTTACTTTTTTCCGCAAAAATGGGTAAAAAGTTAAAAAATTATGCTTTTGAGCATTTTGCACCATTTCCAGCATTTCACAGCAAAAAATGGCAGAAAAGGTGGCAAAAAGCTCACAAACATAGCTTTTGAGCTTTTTGCCCCATTTTTCACCCGTTTTTGCCATGAAAAATGGGCAAAAATTTAAAAAAAAACATTTTTGACTTTTGTAAATTTCGTCTATATGTTTAAGGTATTGTTTTTGTATGGGGACTGAAGCCCACCTGTTCCTCTCATCAAAAGTCACAAAGCATATGTTTTGCGCAAACTGCTTGGATTCCTGAATGAACTAGTTTCCTAGTACAAACCTAAACCCAACTGGTGTACTGACTAACTAATACTATCTCCATGAGGTTAAATCCCAACTGCACTAGTTACATCTATTACTGGAACTGTAGCTTTATGGTATGGCTCATTTACTCTTCATCTGGTTTGGGGTTCCTTTTTATTTGTATCAATTTGTGCTTGTGGATCTTTTCCTATGATCCTAGCTGCTTTACACAACTAGTAAATTGATGAATCACAAATAGGGTAGTTCACTGGTCAAATATATTGCAGGTGGGTGCACAATATATATTGTTAGAAAGAGGAGTACAGGAGACGTATGATCAGGAACAACCTCATTCATAGACTATATAGAAAAAGAGATTTTATAATAAGAGAACGGCAAACCATAAAAGAGGCACTGAATTCACAGAACATGACATGAATTAAAGAACTTGAATATAATACTACAGTACTCATCTTACTAATTATTCAACTGGACTAATATGGCTTAAACCATTTTTGTGCCATATATATTGTGTAACTGGTTTAAGTTGCTACCTCTGTTTAATTGCTTCAGATCAGACCTCAGACATCCAAACCTGTGCCAGTTTTAGCTAATTCTGAAGGCAGTGTCATTTTCTGACTGACATCTAGTGGCTTGACCAAACTATTCTTGTTACCCTGTGTATTACCACCTTTTCTTATTGTGATACCAGCCCTGTCCATGCTCTGTTTGATGTTTTGGCTCTAGGTTCTGAGGTCCAATTTGTGATTGCCTGACCTTGCTTAGTTTCTGCTTGTCAGGATAACTTGGGATTTGCAGGGCACCACAGTGGATTTAGAGCTGGCTCCACCCAAGGCACAAAGTCTAAGTGATCCCCGGTCAAAGAATATCAATACTTTTCAATCGATTTTACTGATTGAAAATTTTCAAACGAGTTTTTCAATGGAAAGGTAGCCATACTTTATATTAGTAGTATGGCTACCTTTCCATTGAAAAACTCAATCAAAATTTTCAATGGTAAAATCATTTGAAAAGTACCGATCAATATTTTTTGATTATACACCCAATTTTGTACATTGGTAAAACTCGAGAAGGTCGAAATAGACTTTCTCGAGCTTTATAAATTTCACCCAAAAAGTGAAGTATCCTTGTGATATTATAATTTTAGAGGATTATTTGCTAAGGTGCGAATTCAACTGTCGGTTGCAAACAGCAGATTCCCACAGCTAATCCGTGACAATTTTGCCATTGTAAAGTCGCAACAATTTTTATGGTTAAGATTGCGACAATTTTCCCATAATAAAGTTGCGACTATAAGGATGTGACCGCAACAATATTCTCATTATAAAGACACGACTGCAACAGAAGCAGCCTATGGCGACTGTCTTTATCTGGCGAATTCGCACCCATATGCAACAATTTGGACTTAAGTGAATAACCCCCTATATTGTTTAATGCACTTTTCCTATGTCTTTATTATATTTGTATTACTGAGTTGTACAGCACAGCGTAAATTTGTGGCAGTTTATAAATAAAATGATAAATACATACATATAAATGTTAAATCTAGCAATATAATCTAGTGTTTGCAGATCACAGCCAGACCTGTTATAATTCTCAGGAGGTAATTATGAGCTGGAAAAAAATATTTTTTCTAAAAGAAAAATAAACACATTTTATAATTGCTGTTTTTAGAATAAATGCACAATGCAGACAATTTAATCTTTCATAAATGTAATATTGGAATAAATTAAATTATTTACATTTGCAGAATGTACAGAAGAACATCAAACATGGTTGGCCTCAGTTATCCACCTGCTGTTATTGCTGTTCTAAAGGTAATTGTACAAGAATACCTGGAATGTTGTCACAATTGTGACACCTGGTTGATAAGATAAAAATAGAAAAGGTCTGTATGATAGATCTCTACTTCCTAATTCTTAGTCTTACATCTTCCTGTTATTCTTATATTTTGTCTCGCTAATCTCTATATATCAATATGTTAAAAAAATAACCTTTGACACCGTTTTAGCACTCACACTCTATTTTCTTAACTTTAAGCTTTGTAAAATATATATTTTAGCACTGCATTCTAACACTACACAAAATGGCACATGGAACTGTATGCAACTTTCTACTGGAGCATTGGCAGAATAGCAATTTTTATTTTTGATTTCTTATTAATATTTTCAGAGAGAGCTGCAAACCAACAATATTTCATCATACTAAAAACTGGAAAAGCAAGGCTGATGATAAGAATAAATATCATATACCGGCACTTGTTTTGTTTACCATCATTTTCATTACCCAGGAGGTTATTCTCTAAAGTTCGAATTCGACTGTCCAATTCTCAAACAGCAGATTTCCATAGCAAATCCACGACAGCAACAATTCTTCCATTGTAAAGTTGCGACTGCGACAATATTCTCATTATAAAGTCGCGACTGCAACAGTAGCAGACTATAGCGATTGTCTTTACCTGACAAATTCACACCTTTATGCAACAATTCAGACTGTAGAGAAAAACCCTCTTTAGACTTTAGGCATTAGGCACTCAAGTCCCCACGCTGCAATATATGTTATATTTTGATATGATGAATACATGTAACTGTTCAAGAAATTGTGGACTTCTTTGACATCTAATCTAAAAATATATATATCAAGTTTAGCTGCATTTTACATTTTTGTTCCCTCATATATTTCATGTGTTTCATACAGTATATCAAAAACAAATCATAACTGTAAAAAGTGTGTTTGCTAGTATTTTTCTTGTTTATAGTAACGTGTTCTTTTTCCACTGTTTTTCATTATGAGGGCCACCTCATAATGAAAATGTATTATTTTAGCTCTTTGAAGTGGCTACTGAAACCTGGAACACAATGTATACTGAAAAGTGAAAACATTTTTCCAATTTAAGGATTTAAATGTTTAATGTACAGTCAGAAAAAATTAGGCTTAGCTAGGCATGAATATATACAGGCTTAAGGCTCACCATCTTTTTATAGTCAGGAATGAATTAAGGCTGGCCTCTGGACATAGGCTGCTAGTTAGCTGCACATCAATTTCATGAAAAAACACTATTCTAACCCTTTCAGCCTTTTGTACACATTTACAAATACGGCTTGCCTGAAGAAATAATGACTAGGCTCCATTTAAATGTAGGCTAGATTTTTCATAGAATGTCCAAACAGCTGAATACATAATAGGGTTGCAAATGTAATAATTGACATATATTTCATCTTGTGCTGTGCTATATTAATAAAGAGTTTTATTAGTGTGTCAAGGCCAGAAGTAAAAATAAAATAATTAAAAGAGATAGATTCTTGAAACTAAGCTCATAAACTAAATATCAAACAGCAAAATAAGTTATTTTCCTGCAATTGTTGTCATGATTTTTATAACAACAAAGAGATAATGCATTTGGATGTTTGAAATCCTGATATCATTTACTAGTTTTAAACAACATGATAAAGTATTGAACTTATTCTGTTAGACTCCAAAAACTTCACCTGACGTTGATTAAGTAGTGGATGCTTACAGACAATTTTTTAAACCAGTATAGCAACCAATCAGCTGTAAGCATTTACTTGTAGAGGGCAACTAGAATTATGAAAGGCAACTTCTGATTGGTTGTTATGGATAACTAGACCTCTTTTGACAAATTTCTATGTTATAGAGCTTACATTGTAGGTAGAGTTTAAACAGGTTAAATCCAATGGCGTATGTTCACTATTTCAATATAACATATAGATCAATGGTTCTCAACCTTATTTTACCATGACTCTTTATTAATGACCGTGCCAATTTTAAAGAGAATAGTGTTGCAGTCACAACTTTACTATGTAAACATTGTTGCAGTCGCGACTTTAAAATTGTTGTGGTTGGAGATAAAGAGTATCAAAAATCCAAGAGAAAATCCCAAGGGGTGTTAGTCAACCCCTGGCAAATTGTCATTCAACCCCAAAAGGGGTCACAACTACCAGGTTAAGAACCACTGATATACAGATTTTTTTTTTTTACTTTTCAAATGAGAAATTCTAAAAGTGTGTAACTAGCATTTGCAATTAAAAATCTAAAATTAAAGTGAATTTCCATAAAGGAAATATTTATGTACCAAGTGGCACTACAAACATTTTGCTTTATATGTACTTCTGCTAATCATTTAAAGCCTTCCATGATACCAGTTCATGGGCATGCACTGAAAAAAAAAAGTTCTGGTACTGGGACAGAATTACATCATCACTGCATCACATGATGATACAGCCTGGTGGTGGGTGCAATCATATTGGGAATTACAGCAGCCATTCATTATAGAAATGTGAGTCCCCTCTGGACGCCCATGTACCTGACATTTCAGAAATAGTATTTCATTTGAAAATTTTACAAAAACTTTTTAAAATAAAGTAAAATAAAAATATTCAAGGAATATTTCCTGCCTCAAAAAAGATAAAAGAAACCAAAATATACTGCCACCAAAGTCTATTTATTTTCCTCAGGACTAGGGGGGTTTTTCACTAAGGTGCGAATTCAACTGTCGAATTCGCAAACAGCGGATTCCCATAGCAAATCC
>WMED01028942.1:0-10358 GCA_019650415.1 Pipa parva | reverse complement strand
GGCATCTCAAAATTTTCAAATCTGGCCCAGAAGAAAAAGTAATTGAATAGGCCTGTATTAGAGCTTCTCATTAGTGGAATCGTTTGCTATCCCTAGTGGTGTTGATTGCTACTACACATAACTGGAACTAAAATCCAATTGTTTCTTCTTCCTTCTATTTTGACGATACCGATCATTTGCTGTTTGATCTAAAAATTCCATCACAGCCCAAAGATGTCACATTTACTACTATAAAAGCAAGAGTGAGTGTAAAAGAAAAGACACTTTTGTTATTTTAGCTTTCAGTGTAAATGGAATGTGATGTCATTGGGCAGGAACTCTAAACACGGCTGTGAGAAACTTACAAATGTCACAAACTCCCCTACCTTTGCCTCTAATGTCTGAATTCTGGGACAGGATTCAGTAGAGGAAGAGCAAATTGTGCCTGGTTTGATATGATGGGAAAACAACTGAATATTTCATGATTCTCACAATTTCTGTATATTCCATGTGCTTGTTTCTTTCCAGATATCTATTTCTTCTTCTTGACAATGGAATCCACAGAGTGATTTTGCCAGAGTATTCCATTCAGTACAATAATACAGATCACATAGTAAATGGACTTAGCATTCAAGATTTCTTGATTAACGTCCAGTCTAAAAGAGTGTTTTATGTCGACACCATTAACTCAGTGTTTGTAACCATTGTGTCTGTCTTTCTGGATGGATCGAATAATCAAAGCATAAGGAAAATACCAAAATCAGAATTTGAAGAAATAAAAAGTTTTCTTTACCTAAATGGCAGCTTGCTGTTCACAGATGGTTCTGCTGTCTATTATGAAGAGTTCTCTGGGAACAATTATTTTTATAATGAATATACAGTAACCTGCAATCTTTTAGCCCCAGTAGTATCAGACTACAACAACCTTGTTTCTTATGGAGACTTTGTACAGCCTTATCCTCATCCAAATCAGCCTCAGCAGGTGATGGTGTTGTTTGGTACGCAGTCTGCCATAATTCAGTGGAAGCCACCAAAGTCTAGTATTGAATCTAGTAAGTATCACTTGTATCTTATTCAGTAACCTTAAAGTGCACCTGTCACCTCAAAACTAATACTAATTTAGGTTGTACTAATGAAATAAATGTTTTTATAAATATATGTATTTTAAAAAATGTAACTTTCTACAATGTTTCTCTCTGTCATCTTCCCTGTCAGTCTGACTTTTCTTTCCCGAATATTGGGTGGGTGGGACTAAATAATGATTGACATTATGGGGGGAATTCAGTTGCAGAGACTGCACGCGGACATCAGCGAGCGCATAACCGTCTATGCAAAGTGAGATGAAGGTTCTGTAACTCACTTCGCACTATGGTGAATTCCCCCCTATATGTCCTCCAATCAGATCCCTTCAATCACGATCTAGCAGGAATCTGATTGGAAGAGCTATAATGTCAATCATCATCAACTCGACCCAGGAAAGAAAAGGCAGACTGACAGGGAAGATGACAGAGAGAAACACTGTATAAAGGTACATTTTTTTTATACATATATATTTACAAAACATTTATTTCATTACTAGAACCTAAATTAGCATTAGAGTTTTGAGGTGACAGGTGCACTTTAAAAATGGATGGTCTTGTAAATCTGTTAGTATTTTGTCTGAACAAATCTTCCTGTAATAACTATATATTACTAATATAGAACTATATTCTTTTCAATTTGTATGTAACAAATTAATGAGTAGAAAGTTCCATACCTTGAAAAACATGATAAAAATTTACTCTATTTCAAAGAGTTTTCTAATTTTTTTTATAGATTTTAATGTTGTATATCTATATACATATTTTTGTAAATATTATATATCGAAATATAATATAATTATATATTAATATACATATTATAATATATAATATAAAATGCTATACCCTTTTATTTGTAAATGTTACTCGATGCAATATTTGAACATATACTACGTATAACATAATATTACTAATTATTTCAATGGTACATTTAGAGCCTCATTGACTAAAATCTGAATAGTCCTGTAGAACTGTGAATTCATGTCTATTCTCCACTTTTCCATGTTCGCTTATTGAGCAAAGTTTGTGAAGTGGCGAATATGTGACCTATTTGGGTGACTACACGAGTTGTAAACTTACAGAACTCTTCACATCATTTTGCACGTGCACAGGCAATTCTACTATTGACTAAGCAGAGGAGTGGTACGAAGGTGTGAATGCAACTAGGTGAACTGCTCCAAATTCACCTGTTTGACTTCACCACTTTAGACTGGCGAATTTGGGGGTTGATGGCAGGGCTCTGCTGTTGCATAAGGAGACTATCATTCAAAAGTGACAATCACGACAGCTACTAAGTGACAACATGACCTAGAGACAAGGTGACATAGAAATAGATAGAACATGCACAGAATACAGTTAGTGGGATATGGTGAGACTGACATCACTGCCTTTCACTGGTCGAATTTGCCTCACTCCGCATGACTTCTCATCCTACTTCTATTAGCCTGACTGCACCACATTACGCATCCGATACTGTTCCCCACTGTCCTCCTGCCCAATAAGTGTATTCTTCACTTAGTCAGTATTGAGAAGTGAATTTGCAACTATTCACTTAGCATACTTTGTTTATAGGGTACTCTTTTAACATGAGATTAAAATAACTACATGAAAAGAATTAGTTCTACATTCAGAATATGTTTTCAGACATATCTTTTCTACTTTGCCAAGGTCCTGCTGCGTGGAAAGAGTGGAAATATATTGTTAATGTTTCAGAACAAATCACGGGAAAAATGCAGATTTTCTATAATATTACTTACACTGAGTTCATTTTGCAAGAACTGAAGTTGTCAACTAAGTATGAAATCACTTTACAAGCTTCATCTCCAGCTGGGAAAAGCCAAAGGACAACACCTATCATAGGGACAACTTTACATTTGGGTGAGTTAAAAGTGATACGAGCATGTTGTAAACCTTGTTTTGATTTATAGGGGTATTTAACTGTGGACATTTTTTTACATAAGATATTGGCAGAGCTCAAGTAACTAAATGAAAAGGATGCTAAGTGATCAGAAATAATGCTTTTTATTTAATTTAGCCTAACTTACTAAATCTAATTACCCAGGCCCCTCTGGTATTTTACCTTACCTAGTGTTAGCCTTACTGAAGACTTTGGGGCTTATTGATGTTTGTTTGAAGCATAGGTGTGCACACAGGGTGTGCCTGGTGTGCCTGGTGCGCCTAGGCACACCCTAATGCGCTTCATTTGGTAGCGATGTCATCACGTATGGGCGTCACGTGATGGTATTCGGTTGTGACATCATCGCATACATGCGTTACGTGGTGACGTTTTGGCGTGATTTCATCATGTATGCACATCATGTGGTGACGCATGGCATGATGTCACCGCGCACGCACCCCTATATAAAGGGAACTGCGCACACTACTGGTCTGTACAGTAATGTAAAGGTCTGAATTCACATTTATTCACCAGTTCCTGATTTTTGCATATTCAGAAAACTCTGCGATGTGGTATAATCCTGAGTCTGTCATAGTAACAAATTCGTCAAGGCATGTTTGTGAGTTTTACTTGGCCAGATTAAAGTGGTGAATTAGGGGGCTGATGACAGGGCCCCTACTGTCCAACTGATTATGCCGCACTATGCGAGAGACAGCTACTGACGCCGATGCTTCTTTGCTATGGGAATCCTCTGTTTAGTAAATAAGGAGTAGAGAAATCACAACTATCAAATTGCAGCAAACCCAACATGATGAGAACCCACTTAGACATAACTTCACTTAGACCAGCGGTTCTCAACCTTTTTCTGCCGGCGACCCCCGGCGCTGACGTCACCACGCCGCGCGTGATGACGTTTCGGCCAAATGTCATCACGTACGCGCGTCACGTGGTGATGTTTGGCCGAAACGTCATCACGTACACGCGTCACGTGGTGACGTTCGGACGAAACGTCATCACGTACACGCGTCACGTGGTGACGTTCGGCCGAAACGTCATCACGTCTCGCGTCACGTGGTGACGTTTGCGGCCGACGTCACCCCGCAGGAACCCTTATAAGAAGGGTTCCTGCGGGCACTTCCGGGTGTCAGAGCGGTTCTCGACCCCCGTGGGACGGCCTCGTGATCCCCGCCAGGGTCGCGACCCACAGAATGAGAGCCGCTGACTTAGACATAACTTCACTTAGACGGTTGAATTCTCACTTTGATGAATAAGGCCGCCGGACTCTACTCACTGCTATACACTTTGCATACTTCAGGACCTTATATAAGGTATATTTTGCCTTAAAAATCTAAATACCTTAAATCTAGCCTAATTATTTTGTTTTAAATTCATAAAAACAATCACATGACATGAAAATGAAGTATGTATTCCATCTTATGGAAGTGTAAAAAGATTTGGTGGCACACAAACCAGGGCTTGAGAGATGATATCATTAATATAAAGGGTTCAGTTGTGGGTAGGTTTACTCATTTGATGCTAATATGTCTTCCATTTTGGAACGACTGTACCCCAACCAATAGATGCATACAATTTGGAAGAGTCCAGGCTATATTGAATTGGGCATGTTGCAGTTGGCAATGCAACAACACAACAGGTGCCAGATTTGTAAATTGATGATTACTTCAACACTGGGTAGCATGTGTTGCCCACCCTTATAGCCCAATTAGTACATTCATTGTTGTTTTCTTTTTACAGCTGAAGAGCAACCTTTTTTCGTGGCTGTGGGTGTTGACGGAATATGGAAACAATCTTTGGATAAATTTGGTCCTGAAAAACTAATTTCAGACAAAGTACAATTTATTTCAGGTACAATTTATTTCAGGTGCAGAAGGCTGAAGCAAAAATTGTGGCTACAACTTATACAATGAGGGCAGTTGCTGAATTATTGTTATTGAATATATTCATTTTGTTGCTTGTAACATTTATTAGAATTGAGAATTGTAAATCTGAAAGTGTTTGGAATACATAGTATATACCAGGGGTCGGCAACCTTTTGGGCTGAGAGAGCCATATACATGCGGCTCTGCTCAGCACTTTTGAATCCGGAGCCGCTGATGTCATATGCGACGCCACATAGGTGACATCAGCGGTTCCGGATTGGCTAGCAACTCGGAAGCACTGACAGAGCTTTGTCTCTACAGCGCTTGCCGGTGATTAGCCGGCAGACTGTAATGAGCAGTGTTTGCAATGTTAGCACTGCTCGTTACAGTCAAAGAGCCAGATGCAGCCATCAAAAGAGCCACATCTGGCTCAAGAGCCATAGGTTGCCGACCCCTGCTATGTACTGTTTAATTCAGGAGATAGGTATGCTGTTTAGGGGCATGCATAGGTGCTGAAAAGGTTTAAATATCGCTGAAAATGTGTACTTAACCTAAATGCCAAGACACAGTAATCCTGTATTGAGGGACTGGTCTTTTATACATGTGTCCTTTACAATGTTTTTCTAAATCTAAAATGTTTAATAGTGAAAACTGCATTTTACCAACTCCATTCTTACTCAATTCCAGCACTGTGTGAATATATTAACAATACTTACTCTTTTACAGACTTAGACTGGTACAATGACACCCTTTATTGGAGCAATGTTACTGGACATGTTCACATGTTTGATATGAAATACAGAACCTTTGATGTGCACATTCCTGATATAAAAAGAGCTGGACCTTTGGCTTTTGACTGGATTGGACAAGCTATCTACTGGGCTGACAAATTCAGTGTTATGGTATTTTTATTTTTTTGTATTTATTTGTTCTTATAGTGCTAATATATCACACAGAACTTTATCTTTCACTTCAGTCTCCGCCCCGTGGAGCTTACAATCTAGTTTTCCTATTCAGTCACACACACATAGACACAGATGTATGTTGTTGGATTGTGGGAGGAAACCGGAGTGCCTGGAGGAAACTCACGCAGGTGTAGGGAGAACATACAAACTCCATGCAGATGAAGTCCAGGGTGGAATTTAACCCAGGATCCAGCTCTGCAAGGCAGCAGCGCTAACCAATGAGCCACCACACTATGGACATGAAACCTCCAAGATTAGTTCTCTACAATGTCTAATCATTTATCAACACATTCTTGCTTTGAACTAGACTTTGCCCCCTTAGGATATCCAAAAGCAGTTTTAACTCAGGGATGCGTCAGTTTCAAGTCCTACCTTGTTCTTCACAGTGGCTTAGGCTCCTACTGCAGCCCTGTATATTTTCCAATAGATCCTTTTACTAGCTGGACATTCCCTTATATTAATAATCATAGCTATAGTAATGGTTTAACACCGAGAAGTGAAACAGGAATAAAGTCCACAGTGTCTTGAAACTTACCTCTCTCCCGGCTCCCTCGGTGCGACGTCCAAGCCGCAGCTCTGCCCTGCGCGCCTCCTCCACACGAATGCGCGCGCACGTCTCCGGCGTGCGCTTATGATGCGGCCGCGTCACGTTCACATGCCTGGCAGTGATTTTATTTAAGGGCGCTCTCCCTTAGTTCAAGCGCCCGGTTATAGAACTCTCCCTGCCTAGAATTCTAGTGGCTTGTCTTGCTTATAATAAAGTGTCTGCCCCTCTAGCCAGCCTGCTTCCCTGCAATATAGTGGTGTAACTCTCACAGCCTGCCCTTATGTTCCTGTATACAGTCAGATTGCCTGCCTGCCTGTTTGTCCCTGCATTTATAGTTACCTGTGTGTTCCTGATTCCTAGACCTGCTTTGCTTGAGCCCGTTCAGCCTTACAAGGTGCCCTTGCCTTCCACCAGTGGTCAGCTAGTTCTTGGGACCGCGACCTGGGAGTCGTCGGCTGCAAAGCCCATACCTCCTTGTGGGGGTCAAAGGTGAAGACCGAAGGGCTCCTTAGACTCCGCACCCAGGGATTAGCTGGTGCCAAGACCACTGTGGTACTTTGCTGCTTGTCTCCTTCTCCCACATTTATTTAGACGGATCCTCACACACAGATGCTAAAAAATGAGTATTGCTAAACTTGGTGATAGCTTTTTATTGGACTAACAGTCAGTCTAAATGGACAAGCTTTAAAGAGGTTTGTCCTACCTATATCAAATTTGCCTCACTCTGCATGACTTCTCATCCTACTTCTAACTGACTGACTATGCCACACTATGCATCCAACAGGGTTCATTGCTGTGTGCCTGTACGGCAAGTCTATTCTCCACTTAGTCAATCCTGAGAAGTTTTGGCAATGCAACTTGAATTTGTAGCGAGGTGAATTGGACAGGTGAATTCAGAATTCAGTCAATAAGACTCTCAATGATTGGTGCTTTTACCCACACCCACTAATTGACCCTGTACCTTTGTGCAAATAATCAGGCTAAGTTATGCTTTGTCAGTGTGACTCCTGCAAACTTATGTAACAAATGTCAGGTTCATATTTGAATATTAAAAAAGATTCCTTTAATCCTCCCTGACTAGGTGAGAGGTTTCTTTCCATCTGAGCGACCTATAGGCACACATATCTCACGCCTATGGGAAAATTCAGCACTGTGTATGGGAAAATGTCCTCTTTTAACATTAACAATTCATAGCCTGTACTACCCCCACTATAATGCATACTTCCAGGGAAAAAACTATTTGGTAGAGAGAATCTGACCCTCTCTACAGTAGCTTTATGATTATGTTCTAAAACTTCTATGCAGCATTCATAATAAATGACATGGGGAAGGTAATAGCACTCCCCCTTTCTGCAGAGCTCAAATCCAACAAGAAAGAGGTGAGTACACTGTATTGCTTTTTCTATGGTGAATGGTGTAATTAACCCCATCCCTTTCTTTGTTAACAGATCTACAGGAAACACCTGGCTATCCCTGGGGCAGAAAAGGTCACATTTGCCCAGAATTTAGTACATGACATGGCAGTGGATTCAGTTAATGCCTTCCTGTATTGGACTACTAATTTTACAGTGGAGAGTAGCAGACTGAATGGGAAGAACAAGATGGTTTTGCAAAACTTGACCCAGTTTTCTAATGAACAGGTAAATGGTAACGTCCTGCAAAAATATCCCAATATTCTGTGTGTGTAAATGTGGGACCATCAGAAAGTGTCAAATTGACTAAGATTTCCCCACATTGCAGAGAATGATGAATCTGTGATGTTGGAAGAGTGAGGAATAGATTTAGACCTTTATGAGTTTGCTCACACTTTGGTGACTAAGCCCCTGAATGTCCCAGTCTAATGACTGCATGTCCCTTTCCAATAACTGAATGTCCCACTCTAATGACTCTGTTTTATTTTGTTACGTTAGCTAAACAACAAGTGAAAAAAAGGCATTTTAAGATATTTAGAGGTGCCAGTAGGTAGATCAATTGATGTCTTTTGAAAAGAGCTAATTGTTGTTTCTAGAATCCGAATGGGTAATTGATGAGAATGTTCGGCAATCAGATGACAAGGTTACCTAATCGGTTGAAGATTCAGTTTGGAAAATGTTGTTAGCAGAGCTATAATAACTGTGCTAAAATGAATAGCAGTTAGTTCATTTGTGATAGCTGTGCCCAGTTATTCAGCCTGTGTGCTGCACTAATGATATGCACGCTTTAAACATGGTTTCAACAGAAAATGTTGCTTATTATGAATAGAATATATTCCTTTAATGAATGAAATCAAAATGTTTACACTTCTACCCACATGTATACAAACACAAATAAGCTGTGCTATTTTTGTTGAAAGTACTTGGAAAAAGAATTGAATTCATTGATTATTACAAACCACATTAACCCATTAATGTATTCACACTTGCTTTTTTTTTTAAACAGGTATTTGCCTTGGCATTGGATCTCAGATCTGGTAATCTGTTCTGGCTTGTAAGGCATGGGCTGAAAATAAACCTGTATAGTTCGATTGTTCGTAAAGATGGGTAAGAACACATCTGTTGTATACTGTATTGTCCTTGTACACAAAAGATGTAGCTAGACTAGCAGGTGGAGCACGAGTTTCATCCTTGAATATAGACCCAGGAGCAAGTCTTCTGGGGTTTTTTTTTGTTGTTTTTTATAATAACAATGTCTATCAGTATCTGTCTGTGTAAGAGCCCAACCTTGATTTCTCTTCTCAGGGTCCTTCTTGTCTAAAACCTGCCCTAGTCACATACTGTCTTTCTAAAGGGAGTTTATAAAGGGCCCCAGGGCTTGAAACATGTTGTTTGGCAAATGCAAAAAAGCACAAGAAACATGCTCAAGATCTTATATAGGTTCACCACCTTAACAACAGTAATGAATGATGTGAATGATGGCTTTTGGTTGTAGAGCTAGATTCTGGCCAGCCATTTTGTACATTGTACATAATATCCATGTAGATAACCCAGTCTGTATTTGATAGGGGTACTGCACAATTGGCCATGTTCAGTCTCTTGGCAAAGTTAAATATTTCTAGCTTCATCAGTTCTTAGGGGTTTATTCATCAAAGTCCAAACAGTCGCGTATATGTCCGTATTCACGTGTATTCTCAACTTCTCCAACTCATTCACCAATCTCTGCGATGTGACGAATTTGCAACCAATTCTGACACTTACTCCAGTCGCGGACTTCCGGAGCCCTTCGCATCAATTTGCGTGTGCGTACATAGGTAATTCAACTATTCAGCATTCAATGGATTCTGCAGTGTGTACTGCTCTGAATTCACCTGTTTGCCTTCGCCAGATCAGAGTGGCGAATTAAGGGGTTGATGGCAGGGCTCCAGCGTTGTGTAAGGCAACTATTCATTCAAAAGTAACAATGGCGACTAAATTAGTCTACTATTAAACATTAACTAGGCACAAGGTGACATATAAAAATAAGTATTTTTCACTTATATACAGCTAGTGGGATATGATGAGACTGATGTCACAATTCTCCTCACTCCGCATGACTTCTCAGCCTACTATAGTGTGACTGACAATGCCGCACTTCACATGCAACAGCGTCTGTCTCTGTCCGCTGCTTCATGAATAAGAGGAAGTGAATTTGTGACTTCCTAATCGTATTAACACGAACAGACTCGGAGACACTATGCAAGGCGAATTCGGACTTTGATGAATAACCCCCTAATTAGAGTTTAGGATATTCTTATATTTGCATAATGTTTCCCTGAGGACTGTAAGATAGATTGCTTGTTGGTTTGTAGAGTGGGACTTTTCGCTCACACAGTGGAAAGAGAGAAGGAAAGACACTAATTAACTCACAATGTTATAAACACCTATTATCGACACGATACCCCCTGATGAAACTCATAGTGAGTTAATTAGTGTCTTTTATTGTCTGTTATATTGGAGAAATAAGAGCACATTTTGTTCTCTCTTATAACTATTTTTATCTAAAAGTAACAACTGCGGAGAAGCGCAAATACAACGCACCTATGGTGCCTTATCTTAA
>WMED01028940.1:0-10358 GCA_019650415.1 Pipa parva | reverse complement strand
CCCTGGGCGCACGCACTGGCGCACAAACGTAATGACAGGTGCGTGCGCCCCCTTGTTTGACTGCGCGGTGCCCAAGGGGTGGCTCGCCCAGGGTGCAAATCTAGCCAGGACCGGCCCTGTCTACACTGAAGTGATATTTATCAATGGTGACGGACCCCGCTAGGTGTCAGAATTGCTTTAAGACTTGTGCACATAAACTCAAACTGTATTTTACGCCTATGCATAAACTTTTTGTTTTTCTCTTGGAGTACAGTTTACTGATTAAGGAAAATACCATCTATCGACACTGGGCATATTTTAGCAAAGACAAGAGAGTATAAGTGATACATTTATTGGCTAATGGAATAGATGGTAAATGCAAGCTTTCGAGGCACCTAAGGCCTCTTCATCAGGCCTACCTTATATAGAGGTCTTAGGAGCCTCGAAAGCTTGCATTTACCATCTATTCCATTAGCCAATTACAGGATCACCTATACTCTCTTGTCTTTGCTTAAATCTATGGCTAACATGGTACATAACTCTACTGCCTGGGCATATTTTATTTACTCTAGTATCTGGCAAATGTAACTACTGGTGACAGCTACCTTACTGAATGCCATCAAAGTCAACAAAAGCATAAGGCATGACTGGGATATGATAAATATAATCTTCTTGCACTTGTATTATATAGTTCCAAGTATTTATTTAAATATGACCAGTCTAATTCTTTAAGCTTATCAATGATGCAGCAGGAAACAAAGCCAGTATTTCTCCTTTAAATACAATACTCCATTGTCACACCTGAAAATCCAAGATTTCCCAGGGTTATATATTTTCCTCTTAGCGATAGAGGACAAATAATACTAATAATCTATTCATGATCACTGGGGCCTCCTTATTCCATACACTGCCTTCCTAGCACATGAACCCTGAAATCAAAGCAAAATAAGACAACCACAGTGGATAAAGGTTGATATTCAGGTGTTTCATCCCATGTCGAGTGCTTGAGAAAGAAGCAGGATGGGATGTTCTGTGAGATGTTTGGAATAAAATAACAAAGTCTTGACCATTATCGAATGTGGTTCTGTTCCTTTAATTCACCATGTAGGTGCATAGCATGACTTACATGAAGCATAAGCAGCCCTTATTCATTGAAAGTATAAAAAAGTACGCAGTGACAGTCACTAACGTGGGTAAGAACGTACAGTATAACTTGCATTTGTATAATTTAAGTCTCCTTTTTTTAAAAAAACAAGTCTATACTATTGTACAAAATATACCTGATTAAAAATCCTTGATGTATTTCTGACGAATAAGTCACCATTTTTTTTACATCATGCAAAATCATTTGTCAACAGTATATCATTCATTTTAAGCTCTTTAATGAAAGCATCATTTCAAAAGTAATGCTGCTGGCTACATAAAGTGGGGGTTATTCACTAAAGTGTGAATTGTTGTGTATAGGTGCGAACTCGCCAGATAAAGACAGCCGCAATAGGCTGCTACTGTCGCAGTCGCATCTTTATAATGAGAATATTGTCGCCATATTAGCATTAAAAAAATTGTCGCGACTTTACAATGGGGAAATTGTCGCAGATTTGCTATGGGAATCCACTGTTTGCGAATTCGACAGTCGAATTTGCACTTTAGTGAATAACCCCCAAAGTCTGTCTGAAAGTACTGAAATGCCTTCCACAGTCAGCTTGCAGAGTTTTATCTTCTGCTAATAGCTGTCAGGTCTGTAACATTCCATGAATACTTCACATGTACAGACAGAGCAGGCTTGAAAAAAGCAGCACGCATAGCAACACTCTTTCCCTCACTGAAATGAAAGGTGAGCTGTGTAAACTCTGCACACTAGATGCTGCATTAAAGTCTACTCCATCTGTTAAGTCAGCAGCACAACAAAATAAAGAAGCAAAAAAGCAGAGCGCTGTTAATTTTATACTGTGATGTCACCTTTATGGTGGCATTATAGATTCTCAACAATATTGGTTAAAACACACTTATCGTTGTATATTATCACTGAGTTTATAAAGCTCAAACATTTACCAGTACCATACAATATGTTAATAAATATTATTAAATAGGGAGAAAAGAAGTCAGAGGGTCCTTATTCTTGTGGGCTTGCAATCTACGCCCCTATTTTTACAAGGCCACTACCATTGTTGGAACATTAAAAGAGCATACTTCTGCACATTTTCCATGAATGGGTATATATCTGCACAGTATGCTGTTCATTATGTATCTCACATGGACACAACCCCACCTCCATACAAACTGAACTGATTCTAGTTTTATAAAGTGTACAATCACAAGTAGGTTTCACCATGATAATGCTACCTGTGCTTCTAATGTAAACCTTTTGCTTTAACACCACAGACCTTATTGGACTTACCTGAGGATAGAGGGAGAAAGTCTCTGAAAACCTGAAAGAGTTAGGGTCGTCTT
The DNA here is from genome assembly GCA_019650415.1 of Pipa parva. NCBI lineage: Eukaryota > Metazoa > Chordata > Amphibia > Anura > Pipidae > Pipa > Pipa parva. Next base: position 7,928 of record WMED01028940.1, on the reverse strand, counting down.
TGTGGTACTCTCCAAACTTCTGACACTAGGAAAAAAGAAAAAAAAACTGTGGCTTATGCATCACTTTCCACTGAGTACACCAACAAGCAGCTGTGAGAATGTTGCATCTGGGATTGAATCAGAAAGGTTTTTTGTTTTTTTTGTTTTTAACAATAAAACTATATTAATGGTGATAACAAGGACATACTTAGTTCTGTTTACACCAGTCGACTGCAGTTGAAGGGAACATGAACATCTCATTGATTTCTGTGATCATGTTACTGTGCAACACCATTATTTTAAAGCATGTAAAATAACTACTAGTCATTACATCATAGAAGCTAAACTTGTTCAATTTAAAACATGACACAATAGAACTGATCTGGTTAGAACTAGTCTAGGAATCAGGGAATCTTAGAACTAATGGGTAAGACATGATTGAGAACCCTATCCTTGATTTGGTGCTGTATATATATGCAAATCTCTAATTTAGCGATACAAGTCCCTGTGTTACCTTTGGAAACCTTATTAAAAGAAGAAGTAAAGTTATGAAACAAGATAGACTTATTAAAAACCTTACCAGATATAGAGGTGATTCGCTGCAGTAACAGTATTAGCTGTGCTGTAATTAGCCAGCACCTGATGCTTCTTCACAGTGCAGGCTGACAGAGAAGCCAGTGCGAATCTCCTCCCTCTTATTTCACCGTCGGTGATAAATGGTTGAAACATCATCACGTTCATTGCGGAGGCCAATGAGAATACTCCCCACAATGAGCGTGATAATGTGCGAGGCTGGTGAAACAGGTGGGAGGAGCTTTGCAATGGCTTCTCTGTCAGCCTGCGCGCTGTGAAGAAGCATCGGGTGCTGGGTAATTACAGCACAGCTCATGCTTTGACTGTAGCAAATCACCTTTATATCTGATAAGGTTTTTAATAAGTCTTATCTTGTTTGATACCTTTAGGTCCCCTTAAAAACTCATGCTATGGTTTTCTCAGATAAAGACTTCTCCAAAATGCAGTAAAACATTTTATTTGAAGAGCCAGGGGCATGTGTGCATTGATGAGTCCTTATTATATGCACAGATGCACAATGTGCTGTAATTTTTAAACTGCTTTAATATAAGAAAAATCAACCACGTAAAAATATCACATCAAGTATGCTCTCATCTCTGACAACCATCCAACCATGCGGCTTACCAATCGGATGAGCTGCCTGTCGAGCCATCTCAGGACATCAGGACCTTCTTCTGTCTCCGCTCTGTATACTGCCAGCCTAGCCATAAGTATAGCAGCTGCTTCCTGATCAAATGAGGCTGCAATGTTTTGTATCTGAGTTTGAGCATCAGCCCAACTGGAAATTAAAAGATATGTTATGGTGGTGTTTGCAAACTCAATCTCTATGTCTAAAGTCAATAGAGTCATAAAACATATTAAAATGCCAACAAATTTATTCAATTCTCACTGTTGGGGAGTTTCAGTTTCAGTGCCCAAAAAACAGAAAAATGGCAGTCAAATTCTATTATGTAAAGAATGAGATAGTAACATATCCAAAATGCCATGGTCCCTGGTGCAGGATTGGCACTGGGCTCCTTTTCCTGCAGTGCTGCCCCCTCCTGCTTGCCCACATGCTGCAAGGATGGCTGGGAAGGCAGCAGTTGCAGTGGAGAAGCCAGCTCCCTGGGTATTTGGGTGTTGTTGCAGCCACTGCAACCCCTACTGTTATACCCCTGAAATGAGAACACCCTATTAATTATGGCCATGTCCTGTTAAAGTTATGATTTAAAGGAACAGTTTAGTCACCAACAGTTATTTGCCTGTCTATTTGGCACTGTTAAATAAATGTTAAATATTTGTATTGTGTATTACATATTATTTACTATTTTTACCCTTTGAAATTTAACAGTCAGTTCATTACTGAAGCCCCTTCTCTCTGTCACCTACTTCCTCTTCAGCAGTCCGTTTGTAATCTTATTTCAAGGATTTGAATGAAAAGCTTGAGAATTCTTAGCAACCAATCAGAATCTTTCCTCACCAAGCTGCTGTCCATCTGCATCTCAAGAACTGTTTTTTTTTCCACAATTCTCAAGCCTCTCAATCAAGTCAGTGGAATAAGAGTTTACTCTGATCAGTTGAACAGGAAGGAGTTGAAAATGATGCTGTAAATATTTATTTGCCTTAATGCCAGCTGGTTTTCCCCTCTACCTCCCCCAACTGAGAGTTTTAGTTGGACCCACTTTTACTGTCCACTGCTTAGTAGATAATCAAGTTGCTTATCAGTGGCTGCACACTGTACACAGCAGCCCTCAAATTATCCCACTAATTTGCTATTATTATATATTAATTGAAATGGCAATAAAAACTATTGTAATTTTCTGCGACTGTTACTGTTTTATGCAAAAAGGACAACAGAAGTGCACAAGGAGAGACCTACACTAGCAACAGTAGCACGATGGTGTAACATAATTACCGCTCATTTACTGCTTTATAAATCTATCAAACTCTGGAGCCTATGGCTGGACATACCTGACCCCTTATAAACTACAAAACCCTTTTTGCTTCCCGGCATGAAAGCCGTTGCCCCAATATGTTACTGCATTCAATTCTTTCCTTAATCTGCTTGTTTTTTTATTTTTAGTTTACAAACCTAAAATAAACACTATTTAAAAAAAAATAAAAAAAATAGGAAGTTTAGTATGCTGGGCAATCAGGAGACTTGGGCACAGAGCAGGCCGGGGTCTCTCTCTACAGCTTGGCAGCCGTGTGGTCACCCGTTCCGCCACTCTCGAATAGAAAGGGGCTTGCTTTTCTGCGTGCATTCATTTTCTAACACGGTATTCCTCTAACTGTGTTTTGCTGCAAAAAGGTTAATATCATTAGGGAGCCTCTGTGGTCTGAATTACAGAGGAGAGGAGATTACAAATTAAAGCTGCAATAGCTCAAGTGTAACTGCAGCATTTTACTGTGGTGTCTGGTTTCCCTTTAGCTAAGGATGGGTGTACTTCTCCTGAAAGAGTATCCACAGCAACCAGTCACTTATGCAATGCCTGAATTCCACAAAACATTGTTGCTAAAAGATTTTCCCTTTTCCGGGCCAGCTATCACTCGATCTAATCTAATTTCTGAATTTTCAGCTGTGCTATTAAATCTACGCCGTGTTTTAGGCTCTACAAAAAAGATGCGCCAGTTTGTGATATTCCATTGTTTGGGTGTCCTGCTTTATTCTATAAAACTAACCTTCAGAGAAAGATTTCTCCAAACCCCTCAACAACCTCCAATATATAACCCCCCTCCCCAAGACAGAATACAAAACAGGAAAGGTTGGCTATTTATAAATAAAGTGCTTTCCGCTGTTGTAAACTTAAATGTATGCTAAGAAACTACATTCTGTAAAAATATTAATAAATATAATATCGCAGCAATGAACATGACATAGTACAATAAAATATCTTCAGTTGGCAATCTCCTGCTGCAGTTAAGATATCATAAAATATGAAAGATCACTTTAAGAAAACTACATTTATTCACAAAAGCAAACCCAATCAGGCATTACTCTCGCCATTTGCTAAATTCCCGTGTGCTCTCGAGAGCAAGGATTTCCCAATCCTCAGCAGCAACAACAAAAGTATGAAAAAATAATCTTGGTCACCACCGTAGGATAGTTAAAAGGCAAACTTTAATATAGTTGGTTAAAAAGCGTGTGTGCCGGCAATCCATGCCTTTTAACCAACTATATTAAAGTTTGTCTTTTAACTATCCTGTGGCAATGCCTGAGATTATTCTTCATACTTCTGTTGTTTCAGCAGAATGGCACCACAAGACCTGGCAGCGCTCTTATTGGGAACAAATGCCAACTTTATCAGATTTGATCTGCTGTCCTGTGTTTCTTATTATTACTGTGTCTCCAGGCCTTTTTGTCCATACCTGGAAAGATTCTATGTCACCTACTTACAAAGATGGATATTTAGTTATCTTTGCACAACATTACTTGCCTTAAAGGGCCAGTAACACCAGAAAGAAAATGCCATTTGGATTGGCAAGGCAGTTTACCCCATGCATATTTTATGATATGACACTTCGTGAATGAGGGGACAGAGAGGGGATGTTTATGCAAAAGACGGCTACAACCGGCACAGAAAAGAAACAAACACGAAGATATACAAGTCAGGAATTTAACGTCAAAGCTAACATTTTTATGAATGCTATGCAAGAATAACTGCCATACTAAACCAAATGGATGTTTTTCTTTTTTTGGTGTTATTGATCCTTTAATTATGTATAAGCTTTAGAGATATAAGGTATTCTGTGAATTTTATGGTTCTTCTGCTTATACGGGGGCACCTATAAATTTACTATAACCTGTTAACGTTCTCAGTTCCTGAGAGCTTTGTATTTGCATCACTGATGGCCTGATGTTATAATACCTATGTGCCTGTATTTTGTTTTTTTTCTCTTTTGCTGTAATCTCCCCCATCTACTATCTGCAAGGTACTGAAACAACAACTTTAACAATTTAATAATTAGGCCAATTAAAAAAAAATCTCTCTGCTGTGGTACATAGGACATTAGATTTTTGTCTACAAAAATAAGCATTTTGGAGAATCAACAAATGTTAAATCCAAATGAGTTTCTTCACCTCCTTTCATAGACCCATCGAAGCTGGGTTTATTAGGACCTGTGTCACAACACAAGGCATCACTGCTAAACTGCATGCTCCAGTGCCCCCTTTCACTTACCCCTTTTTACTTGTAGTTTTCTACGCACATGTTTTACCACTAAAAAAATGAATATTTTCAGCAAAACTCTTAATGAAATGGAACAAACAAACTGTAAAATCCAAAAGGGCCATAAAGTTCTGTGGAAAGCTTTTTAGGAATCCACCAAGTAAACCATATGTACAGGCAACTCATTTACACCAACCATAAAATACCTTACTCCAAAATACTAAATAAACTCCTGTGCCACTTTGCTTGGCCACGCTCCACATCAGAGGGTTTAACAGTTATGTAGCACAAAGCTTGCCTATTGCCCACCACCTGGGTTGCTGTGACCATTCTAACCTACTTTTTCATATAAAATTAATATGATCAGGGATATCCTATCATGTATATGTAATAACACCACTATGAAGTAGCAGTATGATTTTAAACACTAACGACTAACCTGTATTTTGTTCAGATACTGTACATTCACATAACTAGAATCATGAGTGAACTCCCATTGCTCTGAAGGCAACTGACTGATTGAATAATCAATCCGATTATTGTGCTTTTAGCATTTCTTTTTAACTGTAAAACTTACATAAACTTACATAATAGCATTCTCTCTTTTTTTCTACTCTTATAAGAACCCTTCAACCCATCAAAAATCCAAATTAGAAGATGAGCTAATTACTCCAGCGAGAGTGTTCAATGAGAATCCAGGCTGGGCATGTTACAACCTGCCAATGTGTCAGGGTCAAACTGCTCAGTACCAGTTTATATCAAAGATATGCATTCAAAGTCAAATCCCATTATAGCAGGAAAGCTGAAACAATGCTGAAATAAGTCATCATAAAATGATACACATAACAAACTTGTTTGAAGAACATGGCATAACCTGTTTTAAAAACCTTTAACTTATTCAAGGGTCTTCATTAATATGGGGGTATCTATTTCGTTTAATAAACATCGACTTTTAGGTGGTAATTCAGCAAAGTCTGAAGACACCTCGTGATCCTTCGATTCACCTCGCCAAAACTGTTGCGAGCTCGCTTCTGTCCTACAGGCGGACATCAGCGAATGCTTTCAAGGTACTGGAGTCGAATCCTCAAGATTCGCCTCACCTCACGACCACTCGAGTCACCTCGCCGAGACTGGAATTCCTTTAAAGCGTTCGCTGATGTCCGCCTGTAGGACAGAAGTGAGCTCACAACAGTTTTGGCAAGGTGAATCGTAGGATCGCAAGATGACTTCGGACTTTGCTGAATTACCCCCATAGCCTCTTCTAGGTTAGTCAAATAATTAATAACATTTTCATAATGTCTTTTCTTACTTTCTTGCGATTGTGGTGACACGGATCCTTTTCTGGCCACTTGAATGTTGATACTGTGTGACAAATTGGACTGCTCCTCTTCCTCCCTGAGGGATCGGAGCATTATGCTACACAAAAGTAGAAAAAAAAAACATTAATTACAGCACGTGCTCCACAAAATGACTTGTAGACATTCACAGTGCATTCTCTAAACACATGGGCTTTACAAAGGATTAGCAAAATGGAGCAGGAACAAACTTATCAATGCATCTCTAATAATCAAACATTCTGTAAATATGACAAGGCTCATTAAGCATGCTTAATTCCAATCAGCCATGCATGATTAAGTTTAATAAAAGCATTTGGTACATATGCCGTCCCCTGTAGAAACCCACAGAGTAATGGCATGGTTATAATAGGTGTTTTGTCCAGTTTTTACTCCATACAACAAAAATGCTGATTAAACTGCAACAAAACACGTTGCATTCATGAACAGGTGCTTGCATGCAGCTGTTTAAGGTATAGTTGCAGGTCTCTCCTGTAGTGGACCATCTGAGCATGCTTACTCGGGGTAGTTGGATAATGACAAAAAGCAAAGTGGTTGTATTCAAGCAACCTTTCATGCCTATTGGATGCATTTTGTCATGTTTTTTATTAGCATTTTGTTGCATGCTGCAAAACTGTAACAACATTCCTAGTGTAGCTTTGCTCTAAGACATTTAAGCTAGATTATATTGCAGGATACACCGGGATGGAACCACATGGAAGAAAATACAGAACTATTACATCCTCTTTTATAATCAAATTCCTATCTACTGGAACAGTAGAATTTGTAAACGTTTTAAACAATTTGTGTATTAGTTTTGAAAAAAATAAAAATACGAAGTTTGGAAAGCTAAACTGTTAAAGAAAATGAGTTTTATTCCATACGTATAATGATGAGAGAGTTATATAGCATCCTAAATATAAACACAAGGTAGGAAAGCCCCATTGGTTTACAAAAATGTTTGGGATAATGGAGATGGCTCCAATGATGTCAGAAATAATGAAGAAAAAGAAACACTCACATGTCACAAATGTAGCATGACACCTCTACATCAGATCACACAATAAAGAAAATCTTTGTTAATAACTTGTGTGTCAATTCAAAGCAGACAACTGTGTGTTCAACTTTTATTAGGTCATTTGTCTTCTGTAAAGCATCTCCCCTAACAGATAAAGTTCCATAACTTTATACCCACACATGGTTTATGTAGTTTACATCTGGATTAAATTCATACACCAAGGGGAAAATTTCTAAAGGTTACTTTGATCCTTTTGATTTGTTTCTCTGTTCACCAACGCTTTTCAATACTATTTATCCATTTGCCAGACTTTTGAAAAGATCAAATTCCACACACTTAGCACTGTTTTCAATTCGGTTCCCCTTCCGTTTAATATCGATGGTGCCTACAGCAGGCAAACACTTTTGGTGAAAAAAATTTTATGGAAAGGCTTTATAAATGAGTAAAAACTGTGATATTGATATATTGTTGATATTTCTTCAGCTCTAACAAGTTGAAAAAACTTTTCGACTTCTATAAATATCAGAGAAACTGTCCTTCTAATGATCTGATTATTAATGGTTACAAGGTGGAATTCATAAAACACCATTTCTATTTTTCACTTATCATTTGGATTGAATAGCAAAATAAAAAGTATACTTTATTAAGGCAGTAGAAAAGCACTCAAGAGATCATTTAAACAGTTCTAAGGTTGTTATGGAACAATTTCATTCAGGATTGTAGGAGTTGTACTTCACTAACAACTAAATTCCATGAGTTCAAGGTGCATTATTTAGATCAGGGGTCTCAAACTCGCGGCCCTTGAGACGATAGTTTGTGGCCCCCCCACTTGATCCGACATGAGGGAGTCCTGGCTGACTCCCTCCGTGGTTTGGG
>WMED01028938.1:0-10358 GCA_019650415.1 Pipa parva | reverse complement strand
CTTGATTATTGTATCATAAGGATGATAAAAAGCTTAAATTAAGTTATCTCTTAAAAATGCACATGAATGAGGGAGTCGGAGTCGTGGGAAATTGAGGAGTTTTAGTCGGGGCTTTGGCTTACCGACTCCACAGCCCTGTTTGACTGTAATGAGTGGTGCTCACATGCAAGCACCGCTCGTTACAGTCTTCCGGCTAATCGCCAGCAAGCGCTGTAGAGATAAAATTCTATCAGCACTTTGGCTAGCAATCTGTAGCCGTTGAAGTCAATGCACTTCTGGATAGCTAGCCAATCCGGAGTCGCTGATGTCACCACGCTTCCTGGTTGCTGACGTCACCGGCTCTGGATTTAAAAGGGCTGAGCAGAGCCGCACTATATGGCTCTCTCAGTCGAAAAGGTTGCAGACCCCTGTACTAGAAGGTATTTTTTATGTCTCCTTTTTTATTCGACCTTTATTTCTCCTTTTAATATACTGCCAACAGTGGTGTGTCAGAAGTGGATACTCCAGCTAAACTGGACTATCCTGGCTATATATGTAACAAGTATTCTGATAAATAAAATAAAATACATTTACTATAATCCAAGTAACACAAAATCCAGAAATCTAGGATTGCATAATGACACAAAACTAGACAGATACAAACATGTGCCTTAGAAATCAAATCAGGCTGTGTTGATTCAGTAGACTTTTAGAAATAATAAACCCTGTTATGACCTGGGTACATCTTTCTATCCCCCTCCCCCAAAACAAAACAGAAAACAACACAAACACCTAGCATAGCTGAACTTATAACATTCCAACTCAGCATCTTTGCATTTATACATATGGACTGGGACTTTCAAAGCTGATTAAGTAAACAATATTAATGGAGAACTAAAGTTTAAAAAAAACAAAACAAAAAAACCTTATAGTAAGTTGAAACGTTGCAGTCACAGCTTGAACTGTGCTGTCATTTCACTGCACGGAGGCAGACTTCACACTGCTTAAGCTGATAAAGGAACCAGTACAAAGCTCCGCTGAAAGACCTCACACGTTATCACTCTCATTGCAATTTTTTTTTTTTTGCCAGTGAGGGGAGCATTCTCATTGGGCCTGCAATGAACGTGATAACTTGTAAACCCTTTTGCACCGCCAATTCGATAGGTGGATGGAACTTTGCACTGGCTCCTGTATCAGCCTAAGTGGTGTGAAGCCTGTCTTAGCGCAATGAAATGACAGCACCATTCACGCTGTGACCGCAACGTTTCTACTTACTATAAGGTATTTTTTTATATATTTTATTTTTAGCCTTTAGTTCTGCTTTAAATAAAAGGTCTCTGACACCAAATAAATAAAGGACAGTCATGAGGTTACAATAAGACTAAAACAGTCATAACATTCCAGTAATCATAAGCTTTATAAATCAGAGGATCCTAAACCTACATAAAACAGTGAAAAAATAATTTTGTCAACACATTCAGTGACTGTAGGATAGTCTGTAACTTGCATATGATGGTCTCACATGTAGAAAGCATGTTCACATTGTTCCCATTTATTGGAATAAGAGGGAATTGAGTATTGACACAGCCAACACTGTGTTCATGGTGCATGACATCTTTAGGAGTCAATTTCTGACTACTGCAAAAGCTTGTCAGAAAAATCATGCAAAACTATAAACAGTCTTCCTATGAAAGTACCTACCTGCCTTACTATACTCTGAATCAACTTGTCCATGGTAAAGGCAATAAATGCATGGATGGTAAACATCTCTCGCAGAGAGTCCTCATACTGATTGGAGTCCATGTTCCCATCAAGCAAGTTGCGAACCATGTCTAAAAATGCTGGATAATAATCCTCAGCCTCAATATCCACTGACAGAAAATAGAAAACATTTTAAAACACAGACATTTAAATATGTATATACAGGAACTGTATCCATTACTTAACCCTCACCCCATCTGACATTTTTAATTCTTAAGAACAAATACATGTGATGCATATTCATTGAAATACAAGACAGTGTACATCACTACTACATCATACCACCTTATGAATTTTTCTTATGCAGTACAACTTAAAAATAGGTCAGAGAGGTTCTGTCACAACTTACAGAGTATGTTAAAAGTTGAAGGGCACTTTGATGTGGTGAAAATTTAAATCCACACGATAGCCTTTCCTTGCATTTTAACGTGTATTGTACAGATGAGGCATCAAGTGCTAATGCTCTCACTGTGTAACAATAAATCAAACTGGATTTAAAGGGACACTAAAGCCTATAAAAAAAAAAAACAAACAAGTACTTAGAAAGAGGTTTTCAGCTAATCCTATAGCCTCTCGTCCTTAAGTCAAGGGCTTAATTCACGAACCGAGCATGCTTCTCCCTCCTGAAACTAAAATTCACTTTTTACAGTAAACCTAGTACATGGCAGCTATGATTGAAAAATTAGATAAAAGCAGCCCAACACAGCTTAGAGTCAAAAGCTGCTTACTAATTTCCACAGATTTAACAGGAGGATGGACTAGGATTCACTGATAACCTCTGCTACAAGTACTTGTTTTTTAATTTTAGTGCTATGATTATTCTGAAAAACTGGTAAACCTAAACCTGTCATTTTGTAACTTTTCTTATTTTACAGGCATTATTGTCGCTTTAATAAGGCTTTTGTTTTACAATGAACAGAAAATGAATTGGCATGTGCATTAAACATTAAATATTTGAATGAATAACAATTCACTATAACTTTGACACACCTATATAATCATTAGAGAAATGGAACAGCCAACAGGTTTTAGGCCAGGGCTGGGCTGCACTAGCATGTTCTTGCCTGGTAACTTTTCTGAAGGAAAAAAAAAAAAAAGTGGCAGCATGCTGTGTTTAACATACTAAAATGCTGCCTGCAGTGTTCTATTTTAATCTCAGCATGTCAAAAGAGGGGAATTACTTGCTAGAGTTTGCCAAATCGCATGTGTAATACTGTAAAATAAAGTGGAAAAAAATTCTATGGTCTAATGATGCTTTCTAGCCAACAAAACATGTTGTTTGGCATAGACTAAACACTCAAAAAAGCCTAAACCATCCTCAAGCATGGCTGTTGCAGTGGAATCTCATTTGCCCCCACCTACACCAGTGGAAATTTCAGTGCATGCAGATCCTTTAGTAAGAAAAAAAACCTAAAAAATGTTTTTTAGGGGATTACCCTCATTTAATGCACTGTGGTGTAAGCAGGTTTATGTTTCAGGGTGTTAACTCCTCCTCAACCGAGTCTCAAATCAAACTTACAAAGCTTAAGCAGTTTTAGGGGGTTATTCACTAAAGTCAGAATTGTTGCATATAGGTGCAATTTGCAAGATAAAAACAGTCGCAATTGGTTGCTACTGTCGCATCTTTATAATGAGAATATTGTCGAAGTCAGAACTTTATTATGGGAAAATTGTCGCAATCTCAAAAAATTCCCGTGGATTTGCTATGGGAATCTGCTGTTTGCGAATTCAACAGTCAAATTCGCACCTTAGTGAATAACCCCCTTAGAATAATGGTGACATGCTGCAGAGACACAAGGCTGTAAACTGCAGCCAAAGGTACATCTACTAAATATGAATTGAAAAAGATTAATATTTACACACTATATTGTGTTCAAAAATTGTAATACACATCTCTACAAAGTGTTAACTTTGACATTAGAATGTTTTTGTTGATAATGGTCAACAAATTCCAGTATCATCAGCCACAAAAAATGTTTTACACATGAAACACAAAGAATTCCAAAAGGGGTGGATACTTTTTACAGGAAAAACAAATTACCGCCATATGATTAGGCTAGTTATTATAATAAAATAAAAATGCCAACCACAAGGGACACTAGAGATAATATCCATTCTGAACATGGAAAAACAGAAAAGGCTGAAGATATATCTAAATGGCAAAAAGAACATGGATAACTATAGGACCATCATTACCAAGTGTGCAACAGCTGGGAAATCTTAGAAGCTGCATTTGGATGGTGCCTAAAATCTGTATCCTGGTTTGTAACACTGATATATTATGAGAACACCCTTCCATCTGATTGCTAGAGGCATAATAATCTTTTTTTTTTTTTTTTTTTAACCTTTCTGGTCTAACTGGAAAATCTAAAGAGTATTCAACAAGGTATGCACCTCCCTTCACACTTACTTGGTTCTTTTAGACGAAGTTGGATAGCTGGGCTGTCATTTTTATCCCTCTTCAGTCCCAGTACCTCCCTTTCCCATTCCCTTTCTCTACCATCCTCCTCCACCTGCTTCTCTGCCTGGTTATATATGCGAAGGAGGCGGGAGCATAGTATTTGATGCAGGCGCAGAAATATGTACCAATTATTGTTCACATAAAACAGATTGTAAGAGTCCTCCACACCCCGCCACTTCTGTGCTGCAGTATTTCCAAACATTAGCTTTGCTTTTGGGGAGGTGCTAACCCCACTAACCCCAACACCATTGTGTTTTTTAGTAGCTCCTTCTTCCATCTCAACTGACTCTTCTTCTTCTTCTTCCTCTACATCAGAGAGCTCCCCCCGCTGTGTAAAAAGTAAATCTGGGATGAAATGATAGACAATCTGCTTTATCTTGTATTTGTCCTCCTTTTGTATACCAGTCTGTCTTTTAACATGGTGTATAATAAGAGAGGCCGCATCTTCCAATATCTGCTTGTCGTCATAAGTAAGTGTGAGGTGGGGCCCAGAAGGTATTCCAGAATTATCTTCAGAAGCTTGCTCCTGTCGCTACAAAGAATAAGGTGCAGAGTGGGAAATATATTTTACTTTAAGGAAAAAAAAATTGCTGTTATAACAGGCCTGAAGAAGAGACCTAAGTAGTCTCAAAAGCTTGCATTTACCATCTGTTCGGTTAGCCAATAAAAGGCATCACCTATACTCTACTTGTCTCTGGTACGCATTAAAATACATCCACAGATGTGCCTCTAATTAAATTAGATGTTGCCAATAATCCTATCTGAAGCCTCCAAAGGCATGATATCATCATACGGGCTTTCCCAAACTGTTGAAAGGCATAGTAGTCCTAGCGTATGTAAATTTTTGACTTTGCAGAAAGTATTAAAAATGCCTTTAAAAAATTCTCTCTCTCCCATTATTCTGGCATTCGGCAAATGTAAATAATTTTGGTAATCCTAATTGACCTAAAATATCAGATGGAGAGAAAAACAAGCATATGTGTCTGTATATTTAGTGTATTTAAACTTCTGGTTTCACCTGTACATTAGCACTGAAAAATGTATTTATTTTAACTTATTTTTACATTATATTATATGTACTTCTTTATTGTAATCCTTATTTACCAACACTGAAACTTGGTCTCACTTTATGATACAGGCTTTTTATATAACAGGAAGATGCAGCTCCATTGCCTACTTCATACTCAAAATCTATAAAACATGCCAGGTAATTTCATAAATGTACTTTTAAATACTACTTTTATTTAAAAAAAAAAAAAATGTACATCTATCAGACAATGAAAAAGTAAGCACTGTTTCATTATTTTAAAGTGATGGGACAGAGTAAATTAAAACGAGCATTTTTCGATAATATATCTTTCAATTTATTCTGAGCAGTGATGTAAATTTTAATGGTTGGAAACATTTTAAAAAGGAGTCCTGGAGCCTGATATATATATTGCATAGGAAATTGATATATGCTGTACTTTGTTACCTAAAGAAGATCAAACCAAGGAATACGGTGTTTTTGCCAGAAGGGTAGACATATGAACACTAATAAAATACAATCCCCATGCAAACACAGAACTAAACAAGAAAAAAAACAAAAACATAAATCCAAAACTACATTATTTTACACACAATTTCCTATTCTTTTTAGGCACAAAAAAAAAAATAGAATGACTTTGTCCAATAAAATATTAGAACTACTGGGCATACACAAAGCACCACATTCAAGGGTGTCCATACCTCATCATAGATACTTTCTATCTCATTGAGCAGACTCTTAGAACGAAGAACCTTGGTGTCAATCTGTTTGTAGTTGATACCCTGATGATCCAATGATTTCAAATAGTATTTTTCATTTTGCTCCCGCCAGATCTTATTAAAACCACGCTGTGCTTCTCGCCACTCCTCTTCCTTCATTTTCAACCTTAAAAGTTAACAAGTGGCAAAATGATTGGTGGAGGAGGAGTAATATTAAGATAGAAAGTTAGGGATATTATTTATTTCCTAAGAGGTTACAGAATGTTTGGCAGTTAGAGATTGAGAGAGAATTGAGAAAGATTGAGAGAGAATTGAGAAAGATTGAGAGAGACTTGGGCTCACACAAACTATACAACAGTGACAATGTTTTTCCAATTTTCTGCCAAAGAAAAGAAGAAAGTGAAAGGACCATTTTATGGAATATCTGATTTCAGTAACTAGAATATTAGACACAAACATGTCTACTAGTTAATGGATGTGTACAATACACAAGAATGTGATTACATTATACACATATACTAGCTAGCTAACCTGTGCCTAAAGCTCTATAGCAGAGCAGCTAGGGAATGAATGCGCCAAGCTAGCAGGCAGACATATGCATGCTAGAAACAATGTGTGTGGATCTGTTCTTGGCATGTTAATGTATATATTTGTGATTATAGGTTTGGCTGTTTTTGTTTCAGATATTATTGTGGTCTTTTATAGTGGGACATAATTTATTACACTCTGTAACACCTTGAATATTTTATATTAAATTTTGTTTTGATCACATTTAAAGCCACCAACAGAGATTTTGGGAACCTCCACACAACATGAAAATTGCAAAAGTGCTCAAAGCACATAAATCCTTAGTCAGCTTCCAAAATATATATATATACAAAAGGATATGACACACAAAGGCATCAGAAATTCATTGTCACCCATAGATTTAATCAAATCTAGGCTTACTAGGCACAGAGGGAGACATTTTTAGGCTAATTTGTCTAACTGGTACAGCTGACTAGATTACCACAAGGAAGTCCAATATGTATACAGAGCCCAAATGCAGAGAGATATGTGGGCCAAGTGTGCTAGAGGCCATCATGATGATATCCTCAAGTGAAACAGCTACATATGAAATTATTCCAGAGTTAGATAAAGTCGCGCCTAAAAAAGGCTCCATTGATCCCTTGCTGTCCCTAATTGAGGATACATGAAAGGACATCAGACTTCCTTTTCATGACCTACTGGGCCCTATCTTTCCACCCCCATATGTATACCATTAATAGCAGTTCACTTGTAGAGAATCAAACATGCAATTTGGGAAGCAGCCAAGGGGAACCATGCAAGATTGTTTTTCTTTTAATTCTATGTTAAGATAAGCAGAACAAAACACATATAACCAGGGAGAGGAACTAGTGACTTTTTTTTTTTCCTTCACATCCTGCCTAGAGAGAAAAGAAAATACAAACCCCAGTATCTGCATTGACAAGATAGTTGGCACTGACCTCTTAAGTACAATGGGGACAGCTACAGCAGGGTTTTTCTTTAGACCATCTATAATATCAGCTGCTTTGTCAGCATATATCCTCTGCAGAGCCTTTCGATGGATGACCTCTGATGTCCCTCCTAGAGTATTGTCCAACCTGAATTTGGCCTGGTCCTCTGCAGAAAGTCGTGAAAGTTTTTTCTGAATACTTTCCAGCACACGAATAGTAGCCAAATTGGTCTCCAATACAACATCCAGCTGTCATGTGAAGTAAAAAGAAAATTCATAACTCACAATGAGAACTGAACATTGTAAGATATGTCACTGGCCCATTCACAAGAAAAGAAGCTCTGAAACACACACAAAAAATATATTTGGCCTGAAAGATATAAATGTTCACCCCTTAACACAATCAGTGCCATCTCTAATACTGTTGGTCTTTACAATATTTGGAGTATTATGTTTTATCTTCCTGCACAGTGAAACAGGTTTAAGAAAGAAAAAAAAAGGTATACAACAGGATCACTTTTTAATAGTACCTTTAATAGTAGCTGACCTGCTCTCTATCACCTATCTCTAACTCTCTATCTCTCAATCACCCACCTCTCTCCTTCCAACACTATCAGTCAAATGGAAATGTATAGACATAATGGCATTATCTTGTACAATGACAATGCGTGCCTATAGTATTAAGTTTTTAATCTCAAGCCTTCTTTTCTTTATATTAAAATATGAACAACTCTGCAAAAGGAAAAAAAGCTGCCCTCAGGTCACGTTTTGGTTTAAAAGGAGATAAAAGGATCAGCACAACCAAATAAAATTAGTTTTATTACACCACGGCAAACATGAACATAATGTTTTAGGCCACCATTAAAGCTTGATAAAGGGCAATAATGGCAACCCAAAATGTTGGAATGTTACTGTTTATGCCAGTTCCGGTTTTTCGGCAGCCTCATAAAAGCGCTGCCAGAGTGTCCAAATGGTCATATCTAACGGGGGGTTTGAGTTTTTTCTAACAAACATTACAACTATACTTTCTTCTCAAGTACAAATAAAACCTTTTACTTTCATGCCATTGTAAAGTGGTGACTTATCTTAATAGCTGTCACAGGACTACTGTTTTACCTCAAACCTTTCATCCTCACAACGGTAAATGTGCTCCTCATACTGTGTCTTTTTAGAGCTGACAAAAGTAGAGTCTTCTGACCAGGAAGGAAAAGATACCCAGGTGTCATTTAGAACCTAGGTAAATAAAGAATTGGACAAGTGTTACACAATTGTTTTAAAAAGGTATTAGAAAACACAGTTTCGGATTCCAGACATACTAACTTAATAAAACAGAAAATCTAAAAAAAAAATAAAAAAAAATAAGGGAAAGTATTATCAACAACTAAACAACATACTGTTATAAATTTATACATACTAAACTATTATCACCCATGTTATTGAAAATATACCTGTCTCTATGCAAGTAGCCATAAAATGTGATTCTTAGACCTGGGAAACACCAAACTGAATGCTCCATGTATAGATCTATTTCATTAGTCAATGAGAATGCTAAGCAACTACCAAAAATTCTGAAAAAAATCGCCTTAAAGGAGCACTAAAGGCTTGTTAAGACTAGAGGTGATTAGGAACGGGGAGGTACTCCCTGATCAGAATCTTAGGCTCCAGGGCTGCCCCTGCTCTCTATGGCAAGCCCAAAGTCTTCTGATTCAGACATCCGCTGAGGTCCTCTTCCTGTAAGTTTTGTTGAAAATCTGCTACTACACTTGATCTTTTTAGCAAAACAGACAGAAACTGAAAGTAAAAAGAACCTCAGCGGCTGTCAAGATCAGATGACATCGGGATCGCCAAAAGAGAGCAGGGGCAGCACTGGACCCTTAGAGTCTGATCGGTGGAGTACCTTCCCCTTCTTGATCACCCCTACAACAGCCTATAGAGCTCCTTTAATACAATTGTTAGAAGAAAAATTCCTCCTGACCAAACAGGATTTATTTTTTAGATGGAGCGACATCAATATTAGGAAAGAACACAGAAACATAAAAGCACCAAAATACAGACAATAGTGCTTCAAACACAGCATCTACAGAGGCCAGAGGTCACAGCATTTTTGCATCAACAATTTAATTAATCGTTAGTTAAAAAGAAAGAAACAGTCGATTGGGAGCATTAACCACAATGATTTTAATGTCATTTGATAAGGGCTACCAAGCCCAAAACATTTCATGGTAATGATAAAACACTATTAAAATAATAGTGGTTAATGCTACCTATCAGTACGATTTCTTTGTTTTTAACTCAACATTGGAGTTTATCTATACTTTGACAAAAAAAATTTGTTGACTCTTCTAGGACACCTTCAAATCTACATTACATTTAAAGCTACAATTCATCCAAGTCTAATGCATTAATTAACTGTGTATATGTTTGAACAATACTAGCTAATAAAACACATAATAGTTTATAAAATATACACTTCCAACCAAACAGGAGTTAGCAGTCACTGGTAAAGGGAAGCTAGAATGATAGGTTACTGGAGTCTAACCTGTTGATAAATTTTCCAAGAATAAATTTAAATATTAAACAATGCTTCTATGTTATTTTCACCTTTAAAGTGCACCTGTCACCTCAAAACACCAATGTTAATTTAGGTTGTACTAATGAAATAAACGTTTTGTAAATATATATGTATACAAAAAAACAAAGTACCTTTAAAAAGCATTTCTCTCTGTCATCTTCTCGGTCAGCCTGCCTTTTCTTTCCTGGGTCGAGTGATGATTGACATTATAGCTCCTCCAATCAGATCCCTGCTAGATCGTGATTTAAGTGATCTGACTGGAGGAGCTATAATGTCAATCACTATTTAGCCCTGCCCACCTGACGACCGGGAAAGAATAGGCAGGCTGACAGGGAAGATGACAGAGAAAAATGCTGGTAAAA
>WMED01028937.1:0-10358 GCA_019650415.1 Pipa parva | reverse complement strand
TCAGCTGCATATCCTATTGGAAGATGTAGGCAGTTAACTCATTTTATTCACTAAGGAATGTTTTTTTTCTTTGTTGTCATACAGTTCTATACTAAGTGCAATATAAAACAAAATAAATGGAGTTTACTGGGTTTGAAACCATGTCCACAGTCTTAAAGCTGAAGGTTTCCAGTCCCCTTATTATGGTAACTTATACAGGCTGAATAGCTATAGACATAACAAGTGATCAGTAAGATATTTGAGTAGCTAAAGGAGAAGTATAGATGGACCACATCTTTGCATATGCAGCACTATACCCTAGTAAGCAGCGCCTCTCCCCAGATGTTTCATGTGAAGCAGGATGATCCACTACACAGCCCTGGAAAACTCCTGCACCAGGAAATGTGCATGATATAACTGCTAAACAGAAGCAGAAAATGTTTGAAGCCAACATATGCTACTCTAGCTTTGACTATCCATGAACTAAACTCCTTTTCGATAGAACCATCATTGGATATAATGCTTCCTAGATGGTGAAGCTATCTACAATGGCTAGTCGCTTTCCAGCTAGAGACAGGGATTATTGGTTTAAATTCCAGTCCTGAAGCAGAAACTTACATTTCAAGGCAGTGAAATACATCCCATATGAGAGGACAGTCTTCTCGAGATTGTATAATGCAACCTGGGAACTTTCACTGGTCTCAAAAGGGCAGCTGACATTATCTGCATAGTCCAGGTCACATATATGGATCTCCCAGAGTCTGCAAAAGTAATAGGGGAGAGATAACACAATATCAATGACTTTTGTCTAGGAATTACAACAGAGGAGATGATATATCCATAATAAGAAGCTCTCTTTGGGTGATAGTAGCCAACAATACGTTATACAACTGCCAAACTCTCACTATTATATCCTGTATGACTGGATCAGCAGGTATAGGCTGAATATCAGCAGCTAAAGTACAATTTACCCCTGCAGACTCAAAAGAGGTATTAGGAGTGGATGCTTTTACTGTAGACTACTTGATAGTAGCAGCAGGTAGAATTTGACTGCTGGCATTAAAGGTAACAGGCCCTTTTGGGCCTTGGCAAATAGTACTTTCACACACAAGAAACCAAGTTTTATATTATCAATTTCTTTCTCTTCATGGGAAAACATGGATAAGACAGTTCCTGGTGCTTGTCTATAATTTGGAAGCAGCGTTCACCTCCACCAAAGTCCCTAATGCAGAAGGCAAAAATCAACCCTTTAATGCCTCAGATGTTAGCACTAAAAGTTGAGTCTCACATTTGGCACAAATGTTAATATGAAGAGGCTGCTTGATGCTATTGCAGGGCCTTCCATAAAGAAACAGGCAAGTTTGCAAAAGCACCTGCTTAATAAAAACACATTTTCCAAATGTAGATGAAAATGACACTTTTTCAAACAGAATAAATAATGAACTTTTACTAAAAAAATTTTTTTACACCACAGTACTTACCCCAAAAACTAAACAACAGGAGCATCATATTACTCTCATCGTTTGATATTATTTTAAAATGACAGTAATGGTATTACTCTATTATGTTTTTGCATTTCAATAATATTTCAATCTGTAATACTAAAGGTTTTGGGTGTTTTTCACAGCGCAGAGTGAACAAATGGCATTAATCCTTAATGCAATATTATTCACTTTAAATTATTTTGCTTTTTTCTTCATTTTAACCTAATGGACTAAAGCCAGCTGGCTTGGTAACTGATGCTGTCATGTGAGTTTGGAAAGCAGATGGCTTTAAATTGCTAATTGCCTTCACTAAACATGTCTCTGTTGTTCTTAAATTTCATTATACTAGCATTTTTGAGCTTTAATAATCCATTTGTTTAGTCAGTACATTATTTTGTATTTGCAAATTATTTATCACCAATTATCAAGCTTGTCAAGCAAATGCAAACATTAAAAAAGTACTGTATTACAACATGTCTTTTCAAAATTCTAATGTTAGACAAATCTATATGAACAATAAGAAAAAACAACCATGTAGATTCCTGCTCAAGATGTAGCCAAATGAGAAAATATAAAACCTATGTGTATGCTGATCTACTATTTTTGTGTAAGGTGGCCAAAGTGGGTAATTACAGCCCTGTATATCTATATTAGTAATTGGGACATCACAAGATCGGGGCCCTCGTGTGGTTATATAACATTCTGTAGAGGGAGGGTTTTTAGAATTGGGCCCTTATCATACTAGTAGAGGTAACACATTTGCAAGCTGGATCTACTTTTAGGCCTAAAAAGGCCTAGTTTATGTTATAGCTTACTGCAGAAAATGATAAAGCAGGGTTAGTGATGTACTGGGTATTTCTTTACCCCAACAAGGATTATAGTGGACCTAGATGTGCAGTTGGATGCAGCAGTGCAGAGCACCCAGTGTACGGATAACAGTAACTAAGGGTAGGGGGGCTTTACCCTTAACCAAGGGGGTCAGAACTGACTCCCAAAACCTTACCCCATTTAGTCAAGAGGGGTAGAGGGCGCTGACCCCCTCCCATGACCCCCAACCCCATCAGCACTATGGGGTTGAGGGCTGTAACATAACTATGGCCCTACCTGAGGTGAGAACCCCACCCCCATAGTAGTGGGTGTAGGGGTCCATTACATCACCTGTAAAAAGAAAAAACTCAAACACAAAGCAATGATTAATTGTTGGTTACAGGGGTAATGTTGGTGTGTATGGGGGGATAGGGGTCCCAGGGATCCCTACTTGTTTTTTTTATGTTTTTGTTAGCCTCAGAAGTATAGGGAAGCTAGAATCAGGAAAACCAGCAACTGATGTTATGGCTTTTAGATCTCTTAGTAAATATTTGTCAAATTTGTTAATATATTTCACTAGTTGCTTGAGATCTTAACCACTGTAAGGTCAATACAGGAGGACTATATGAACAAAAAAGAATGAACATCCAATTGCTTTGAATAATTTCCATGGTGCTATCTCCATTGATATGTGGTAGTATCACTGGCACAACGTTCAAAAACAAAAAGTAGGAAAGATGCACACACTGTTCAGTGAGGTGTGAAACCAAATTTTACTCCATCACTGTGTTAGATATGAAAAAGTGAACGACATTTCCGGGGCAGCAGACTCCCTTTTACAGGAAGATTATCCCATGGTGATGTCATGAAGTGTGGGTCTTGCAAAAATATTGTATGCTGGAAATGGCAACCATTGCACACAAAAATGCACCAGAAATGTCAGGAAGGGTGTCAGTGGAGAAAAGTGTACAGGGGTGTTTTCCAGCAACAGAGTGCTATGTGGTAGATCTATGTGATCTTTGCTTAAATGACGGAGCCCCAATCTGTTTAACACCCATTGATCAATATTGCTATGAAAAGCATAAAAAATGCCAGTCTACCCATTGGACACCTTCTGAAAGTTTCATTGTTTTGCGCGACCACTTTAGTTAGACAACATCCTGAGAATGGGTCAGTAAAAACTGCAAAACTAGTCAATGCATCAATACTAATGGTGTGTGTAGGGACATTCATAGATGAACTATCTAGTACAGATTATATTTACCTTGTATGTTCTGAGGCATCATATACAGCAAACAATGTATGCATTGTTTTAGCACATTGATTTCTATTGCTATTGTTCATTGTGTTCCCTGTAAAATAATCTGTTACACTGGACAATCAACAGATCACTGCTCATTGTATTTCTTCATATATTTGCATTAAACAACTTAATAATTATAAACTTTTCTCAGAATAGTGGGAATTCTAACCCAAAGGAAAGTGTTTCCCCCCCCTAGATTGGAAACCACCAGTATCTTACCAAAATACACTGCTTTCACCCTGAACTTCCACTGCATATAAGCAAAGCATTAAGGGACATCAGTCTGAGGACTGGATGAAAAAGAAAACTTCCAACTTCGGCCATGTCTCAGCTAGATAAATATGTCCTTAGTCTACCTTACAGGGGACCAATATTGAGAATTTATAAAGGAGATACGAAGAGTTTCATTTCAAACAGAAGCTAAAGAGTTATGTGTTGAAAATCTGTTTGTACATTTAAACAAATATACCATTTCCTTGGCCTTTGGCCTACTACAGCTACACATATTGTCTCCAAGCTGATGTGTGATTCTTAGGGATGAAGGGGTCTCGTCCACTGTAAAAATATGTCAAATGAAAACCATATGCATATTATCATGTGCTGGGGGATATGAGCGGACGAAGAGGGTGGAATAAACACATTTTTTAACAAATTGTATGGAAACTGTATAAAACAGGCATTCGATTTCACCTCTACATAACTAAATGGATTTAACCAGATAATTTTACTGTGGTACCTTAGTACAATGTCTAAATATTTTATCAGTAATTTGTGTTCTAAATTCACCAATTTGACTTCGCCAGATCAAAATGGTGAAGTAGGGGGATCATGGCAGGACTCCGATGTGAAGTAAGGCAACTGTTCATTCAAAATCAACAGTAAAGACTGCGACCAAGTGACAGCATGGACTAGGGATATGGTAACACAGAAAGGGAGGTATTATTCTGTACCAGTTAGTGGGACATTTTGGGGATGACATCACTGCAATTCTCTGGATTGAAGCAATCTCCATAGGGCAGCAATATAAGGTATTTTCAACCTAATTATAGGTATATCTATTTCAATATACCAGGAGAAAACTTTTTCAAATTTTTTTTCGATACAAATTCAAGTCTGTAGTGACCTGAAGTGACATGAATCCACTTTGACAGTCAAATTCACACTTTAAGGAATGAGCCCTATAAAGATAGAAATTGGCTTCAATACTGGGCGAGGAAACATTGACAAAAAAGTCAAGTGGGCTGTCAGAAAACTGAAATGAGCTGCAAAACAGCTGAGTTCTATGGAAAAGAGTCCAGAAGGTGAAGAAAGACTTAAAATAAGTTTTAAGACTTAAAGACACATTTAATAAAGTCAAACACGTCTTTTGACTAGTAAATGCAGGTGAAACACTCTATATTTAACAATATGGCTGTTTTCTCCTATTTACTAAACTTTTCAAAAACATTTTAGCACCCAGAACAATTCTCCGCCCTCAGGCTGGTATAAACCCATTATTCCCTAGGGAGATGGTCCTGTTGTTTAGTCCAAATTGTTTCCCCATCGAAAAGAGACATCGATATTGATCTGTAATGGAAGGAACCCTCATAGAAAAGCATTGCAAAGTGTGGCCCTGTTAAAAGATCAATAGTTATCGATAACAATTTATTTCAATGGGGAAACATTTTTGTCAATTCTTTATAAAACAGGGAAATCAAAAAGTAGATGGAAGCAAAAATATACAGCAAAATGGGGTGAAATCAATAAATATGGCCGAAATGGTCTTTGTAAATATGCCCCATTGGGCCTTATTGACTAAAGAGTTTTCAGAGTGGCAAGCTGGGGGGTTGATGGCAGGGCTCCTGTGTGGCATAAGGTGATTATTTCTTCAAAAGCGACAATGGTGACTGTAACTAAATTTGTGTACAACTAAACTAGAAATAGGGACAAGGTGACATAGAAACAGATGTATTATTCACTTATATACAGTTAGTGGGATATGGTGAGGATGACATAACTGCACTTCGCTGGGGGAATTCACCTCACACAGCATGACTTTGCATCCTAATTCTATTTAACTGACTTTGCCACACTACGCATGCGCCCATAGCAGTCTGCTTGTTTGACAAATCTATCCGCAGCTTCATGATTAAGGAGGAGTAATTTTGTAACTGTTCTGGCAATGCGGTTCTACTTGTAGCAAAGTGAATTCAACAGGTGAATTCAATTATGCCCTCTATCTGATGCAGTTGCACGGAGGTAGGCATTAGGTCATGAATTCAGAACAGGAATTACACAGAACAGGGGTTACCAGAACATTCCCACCATGAGTTAGGCTCAAAAAGAATTACAAACTGTGTCCATCCATCTATATTGGTGACCTATAACTTTGTTTTTGGAAGTTGTTGGATAGAGTAATGTTGTTTCTGTATGTGCAGAGGAAACTTACTTTGAAAACAATACTCAATGCTTGCACAAGGAATTCTTAATTTTTAATCTGTTATTAATTTAGGTATGATTTTCAGGGCTGGATGGATAATGGAAGTTTTGTATAGTGGGGGTGATATATATCTATAGCAAGAACTTGAATTTCGAAGAAACATGATGATTTTTCTGAATAGACTTGCACAGCTGGCAAAGTGTCTGATCAATTTAAATAATTGCTCATTGTGCCAGTAACATTACCTCCCTCACTTAGAATGTGGAACTGATCCAACAAGTTATTTTCAAGCTGAGTTTAAAATATGTAGCATAATTTGTCTGTTAAGTGATATAATTTAATAAAATAAACACATGTTTCAGCAGATGCTATCCAAGCTGGTAGATCAGTGGTTCTCACAATGTTTTTACTGATGGCCATTAATGCACCTCAATCAACCTCCTATAACTGAGGATATAGTGGCCAATAGGCAGTTGTGGTGGCCCCATGGTCAGTTTAAAGCTACAGTTCACAAATGTTCACTAGGAAGGACTTTATATTTATAAAATAAGTGGGAGTGGAAGGTTTTCCAACAGTAAAAGTTACCCAATCATTACAGTCAAGGTGAATCATGATAAAAAGAGAATAACTGTGCTGGATGCTGTTACCAAGCATTAACCTACCAATACATGTTTTATAGCTTTTAAATTGATGTGCCACCCATCACCCATATTAGCTAATTCATGTTGCTTACATAACTCTGTAGTAGAAAAAGAAACAATCAAACCTCTCTATTGACTCCTACTTTGGTACTTTTATTTCTTTTCCATAACGGAGCTATGCGCAATATGTATAGCAAAATCAGGTTAATCCTCTAATACTGTAAACCTATCCACTAACTAGAAACGGTATCCTCAGTGGCTGGATTAAAGAACCAGTGACATCAGAAAAAATAAAATTGCTGTTTTTAATGGCATGGCCATTGCTTATATTCACTACATGTAAAAATATCACTAATTTTTTTGTCTCTGACTGCTGGTTGCAGTCAAATTGGGAATTCTAAAGAAGGTGGAAGCATCTAATGTGACAGTTTTCTTCATAAAACAATGATAGATTTTTCCTTTTCTGTAAATAAACAGGATAAAAATGGGTTCTGAAAATTCAAGTAAGACATATTTAGAAGTGATATATACAGTATATGCACGTCCATTCAAAATCTTCATTTCTTATGCAACAAATGAACTATAGAAAGGTTATGACTGCCTATTGCAGATGACAGTTTAATAAATAATGTTCATATACTGTATATATTTATGGATATTGGCAAAATGGGTAATATGAAAATATAAATATTGTGGTCACAGGCCTGATATATTACAATCCAGTGCTCTGTATATTAAGTATGTGATAGTGGCATATTTAATGGGGCAGAGGAGGGGGAAGGCAGGGATGAGGTGGAAATGTGTCATATTTCCTCATAATTTCTTTTCATAAAGTTCTACAAGAACTCTCTTAGGCTGTTCCTTCCTTTAATGTAAAATTCTAATTTTTCTCATAATATATTTAATCAAAGAGTGAATTTGCAACAGTTTCAGTTCATCTGTATTGTGGCACAGTCAGTTGTGCAGATTCACTATTTAGTGTATTGTTGCTGGGATGAAGACAATTGCCACAAATTGTCACATAATACTTTCTAAGCATATTCAGGCAAACACTAGGGTTGGAATATTGTAGTGAATTTGTTATAAATAGTTAATTTGAAGTGATGTCATCATCACAAGGAAGATGTGAAGTGGTGCATTGTCAATATATGAACAAGAGGATGACTATTTTTTATGTTGTGATTCAATCAATGGAGTGATTCTGCCACTTAAGGAGAACGCAGTGTTCTTGTTGCTCATATAGTGGTCCTAAAATTGTGGTGCTAGCGCCATCACCCAGAGATCCTAAAACTCCCCTGGTAATTAATACCCAGTGAAAGCATAAGAATGCTGCAAGTAATTGGAAAGTGGTATATTGTCGCAATTTCATGCTCCTACGGCACAATTCCCACTTTGATAATTATTCCCCTCAATTGTAACCTTATATCATTTACACAGTTTACAAAACTTTATTTTTTTCTGGTGACATTATTCCTTTCATGTCTGTTTTACCTTCAGAGAGTTCCTAGAGAGCATTATCATTCAATGAGAACTCAAGCTGCACTTTCACTAATGTAGTTCTCCAAGCTAAATCAGTGAACAGAATACCCCAAACAGCCTCCTTAACAAATGCAACATTCTAACTAGTAGCTGATAACACTGCAGAGATCAAAGGCCTTCACTATGGGCAATGGTGCCTGTACATCTGTTTTTCTTACCCAACATGCTATTTCTCTAGCACCATCAAAGCCTTTGTGCAACAGACTCTCGTCTCACCCATTCATTGTTGTGTCTAAGGTATATTACTTGCCAGCAGCATGTGAAAAACAAAATACGTACTGGTTTCATCTGTAATTGAATCACTTTTTAAAGATGAGAGGACAGAGCTTAAAAGGCATGCAAGATATAGAAGGTGATCAGATGTATGGATTTCTATGCACTACAATCACTATGATGCTATTATTATGTTGTGTATGTAGGATCATACATGCACAGTGAGCAAGTTTGACATGTGTGGATGACTATTGTGCTTGAGTCATAATGGGATTTGGTACCTTGTCCAAGGTCCAAAGTAGGTGACGAATTATTAATACATTTCTATTCAGTCCACTGTGTACAGTGTCAGACTGGAGTGCTGGCGCCCACCAAGGAACAAGAGATCAAAAAAAAATAATGTTTTTTTATTCTTTTTTCCCTCTTTTGAATTTCTTGTATCCTATTTCTTTTTGTCTCCAAACATTCTATATATTACCCTTGGGAATGTGCAACTATGGTGCTGTTTTAAGCTCCAGGAGGGACCACTGAGGCCTGGGAAAACTGGTAGTTTTCCCTGTGCCCTGGAGGGCTAGCCCGACACTGACCGTGTAATCTCCATATTGATGGTAGCATTGTACTTATCAAGCTCTGTCCCCTGTATTTCACAAAGCCCCATACCTAGGGGTGTGTGAAGTCGTTGCTTATGAGCCCAAGCTTAATTTATAACTTCACTGGTCTGTATTGGTGGTGCGCATTCATAATAGAGCTTATTTACATACCTACACCACCAGTATAGTCAAGTAAAAAGACAGGAAGACAGTGGGAGGAGAACAGAAGATTTTTCACAATGCAGGCTCCAGTATGGCAGGATACACATAGGCAATTATATGTTAGCCAGTTAATGTAAAGCACCACTTGTAAGGACTAGGCTTTACTTCCCTTTACTTGCCACTTGATACATTTCACTCAGTATTCAATCCATCCTGCAGTTTAACATTCATCTCATTATTCATTTTTACATTTAACTGAGTATGGAATGAATTTAACAGGTTCAGCTGCATAATTCTGCTCCTGTCTAAAGGGTCTGGGGAGGCATATTAATTCAGGGAAAATTGCTTTTGCCCCTGTCATTTCCACAATTTTGTAAGATTTAATTATTTTGATAAAAAAGGAGAGACCAATAATATCATTCCATGATGTGATATAAACATGGCATTTATTGAACCTTCTGTCTATTTTAATAAGAAATATTATATAATATTATCATTATAATTTATTTTGTTTGAAAAACCAGCTTATAGCTCTCTTATCACCAAAATCAGATAACTGGATGGGGCATGATATTATTTTATGTTGCTGGATAATATTAACTTACTACAGTTTGTTCTCAGAATCTACAAAATTCTGGATACATTCCACTCTTAGAATTTGTATATCCTCAGAAAGGAATGGCTAAACCAAATCCAGCAACATTTTTATATTCCCATCCAAGTACATAAATGTAAATGACAGCATATTTTAATCATAGTTCATGTCAAATAAAAAAAAATCTTTTCCTATAAACGCCTTTTAGTCTAACATTCATACTGTAAAAAAAGAACTCCAAGCATGCAAGCAGAAGTATCTGATTGCCTTTCTAATATCCTGCCATTGAGGATTTTCTGCTTTACAACGTAAAATGATATCACTTAGATCATCATTACGCCTGCATATAGGGGATGCTAAAAATGCAGAGTCTTTTTCCTTAAAAAGTTACATATGTAAAAATAGGTTTAACAGGAACTTTTTGAAAATGTTAGGGTCACTGATCGTTTTCTTAGGCTAAATTCTCATCATAAATTTTGCAGGAAGTAGTTTTTGCAGTTTTCAGCATGCATTTGCAGATATTACTTTTTAATAAATATCCCCCGAACATTTAATTTAATATGTTTACATACAGTGCCTACAAGTAGTATTCAACCCCCTGCAGATTTAGCAGGTTTGGTAAGATG
>WMED01028932.1:0-10359 GCA_019650415.1 Pipa parva | reverse complement strand
CAAAAAAACAGGAAATGAGGAAGGGGGCAAACACTTTTTCACACCACTGTATATATACATAAAAATCAGTGATAAATATCAGTACTAGTGCTCAAAAAGGTAGGACTTCAGTTTGGTTTTAAAAGTGCATATTTGATAAAGTGCACATTTGATAAAGGGTTTTTAACCCGAAACATGCCATGTGGAATAAATAAGTAGTTTTCACTACCATCACCTGCAATCAGTGAATCTCTGTTTTTTTAATGTTATACTTTAAAAGTGTAGTGATCTGTCCTTTTAATATAAGATTTAAATTAGTGAGCCTACTGAGGTATGTGATTGAAGAATATCAGGTTTATTTGCAAAGCAGTAAAATTTATAATCAGTGCCTGCTTTGCTTTAACTAATTGCAGAGGACATACAGTAGATCAGCATTATATAGAATGCTTTTGGCTGCATTCTTCTAATAGTGTGAGATCCCTTTCTAATTAAGTTATTGTTTTCTACTTGTAGTTTATAAATGATATGGGCTTTTATGATGATTTCTATATGTGGCCCATACATGTTATAGTGATGCCTGATGTGTCTTTACTATTAAAACAATGGTCTCATTGTGTCTCCAGTACTTTAACTTGCTCCAGACCTGCAAGAAAAGATTCATTTGTTTTCCCTGGGGAATGTTTGTAAATGGCATAAACTGTGCTTAATTTATTTATAACCACTTCATGGTCTGTTCATGAATAACGTTGAACCCTTGAATGCAAATTGGCATTATTTAGTTTAGAAAAAAGATGACTAAGGGGTGACTTAATAACCATATACAATATATATATATATATATATATATATATATATCAGGGGTCAGTACAAAGATCTCTCACATGATCTATTTATAGCAAGGACTGTAACTATAACAAGGGGGATTCCTCTTGAGTGTAATTTGCTTTATACGCCAGACAAAAAGCCTAAAGGCATTGCGCTTAGAGTTACACTGTGTCTGTATGTCCACTGTCATTTTAGAGGAATGTTGCTGGATGAAAGGCAAGCACTAGACTCTTACTGAAAGTGGGAGTGGCAACCATGGGCATCTGCAGGGGAGGCAAGAGGGGGCAATAAAAGGCCAACAGGCCACAAAATAAGGCACATCAGGAATAGTTCTAAGCTCCTGATCCAGTCCTCTGTCTTATCCTATCTTCCAAATGGTCACCAACACACGACACATGACTTCAAGACATGCAGTGCTGCCGCCCCTTGGTTTTATCTCTGCAGATGCCCAAGGTGGCAACTAAGTAGCAACAACACAATCTCCATATATATGGGGGTTATTCAATAAGGTGCAAATTCGACTGTCGAATTCTCAAACAGCGGATTCCCATAGTAAATCTGCTACAATTTCCCCATTGTAAAGTCGTGACAATGTTTTAAAGTTAAGATTGCGACAATTTTCCCATAATAAAATCATGACTGCGACAATAGTCTCATTATAAAGACGCGACTGCAACAGTAGCAGCCTATTGCGACTGTCTTTAGCTGGCGAATTTGCACCTATACGCAACAATTCGGACTTTAGTGAATAACCCTCTCAGTGTGGCTTCAGCAAAAATGATTGAGCTGTGTAAACTGACAGCAAAACCTGCATGCATTATGGTGCCAATATTTTGATGTCACATTGTCACAGACTCCTCCCACATTAACCACACACTAAACTGAAGATTTTACAATCAACATTAGTATATTTAGGAGAACAAAATATTGGCTTAATCTCTTATTAAATAGATCTGATAGATCAGATATAATCTTTGTCACTGATTGGAGTACCTGATACCATTATTGAGTGCAAGCCCTTTTATTAGAATGTGCCCAGAGTAATGATGTCACAATGTGCTACCTCATGTGACATGCTCCATGACTATGGGCACTTCATATTGGAGAGGTGCATTGGGAAACATACACTGCTCCCAATACACTCCCTAGAACAGTGGTTCTTAACCAGGGTTCTATCGAAGCCTAGGGGTTTGGTGAGTCGGTCTCAGGGGTTCAGCAGAGCCTCTGCCATGGAGGTCAAGTGATTTATCACTAAAGAAGGGTTCGGTGAATGTGCATATGAAACTGGTGGGTTCAGTACCTCAAACAAGTTTAAGAACCACTGCTTTAGAAGAAGAGAATATTGTACCTGTCCAAGTTTTACTGTTATTTTCTTCTAGGGAGTGCAGGAGTGTAAGCCTCCAAATGTGCTCCTAATAGGAAGAGATAATGCTGGGACATGTAGGGAAATCACTGGGGACCCCTAATGCTATGTCTATGGCTGAAGCTATCCCTTATTGTGACTAAACCATTCCACTGTTAAGTAAACAAAAAGTTCCTGATGCCCATTCACCTACTTTGTGCACAAGAGGTATATGCATACTTCCATTAGTAAGCTGGAGAAATACTATGTAGATTAGTATGAGAACATGTGAAGTAAATTACAAGCATATAATCACGAATATAGAACACGGTAAGTGCCAAGCCATGACTGAAACAAGAGGATGGAGGTCCCTGCCCCATAGAGCCTATAATATAAATAGCTTTGGGATAGAGGATAATGGGAGTTGTAGACTGCCTGAAAGGGTCACCAATCACATTACATAGTGATTTAATCAAATGTTAAACAGATCACAATGGTATGGGAGATATGGTTCATAGTTTATTATACATTCACAAAGTCATAATTCAGAATGTTTTTAATTAAGTAGGAATGACATTGCAGCATCCATAGGTTAGAACAGCCACTCTATCTAACCTGCTCTGAAAACATCTTCCCAGGAAAATGAGAATCCATTAAGTTTACTTTCATCATTTCTCTATACAAAGTAGCATGAATTATTCGTCCAAATCCTTTGGATTACTGAGTCAGTGCTTTACCAAGGGGATATTGCAATTTAAGGAAACTTGATGCCAAGAAGGTCCAATGCTATTAGGAAGAGAATGCCAATGTTGTCACATGACAGGTCAGGGTTAAACCACAGATTAAAGAAAGTTAGGGAGTCTACACACGGTTGGACTGGCCCAGCAGAGCACCAGAGGATCATCTGGCAGGTCCCACTAGTAAACCCAGAAAGCACAATGGGCCTTGTCACTGTAAATAATAATAGTAATGTTTTGTCTAGTTTTGTTTATTATCATGTATTATCACAGTTATTTTGTTTGTGATATAAATGCACCATTTGTGGGTAAGAGGTGAACCCTTGTAAAAAGAAAGTCCTGGATTCCTCAGTCTTCTAGACAGTAACCTGCCACACTTCATAAATGGAGAACACCTAAATGAGGGGGTGGAAGGTTTTCTATTACAGGGTGATGCTAGAAAGACTTTAAGTGCCTAAAACGTCTGGGTTTATCGAAGTTATCAAAACAAAAAAAGATAAAGTCCACATCTAAAGTATAAACGCAATAATAATTGGAAAAAAGAATCAGTCGCTGTTTTCATTGTATAATCTGAAGTTTTGTCAGCGAGGGAGTTAAAGAGCCCGTGTCCCCCTCTAATCTCCCCCTAATAACTATAATGCATCTTCCAGACGCTTCTCTCTGGGTCTGAAAACTCTCTCAGCTGCTGTCGGTAACAAGCAGCTCGTAAAATGTGTGGTAATGGAAGTGCCCCTCGCTGGGCTATGGGGCTGGAATTTCTTTTCAGGCCTCTCGCGGGAGCAGAGAGATCAGCAGCTAAATCCCACTGACCACATTTTAGAAGTGAAGGCTAAATCTCCATCAAGAAACCCCTTCTCTGCCAGTATAGCCCATCAAACCGCGCAAAGGAAAAACGCACGGGATAATCTTCTTAAGAACCCACTGAATACAGAAACAGACTTAACAAACTTTGTTTTCTTTTAAAAAAAAAAAATTATTGCCCTTTTCATTAAAAGGAGCTTTAAGTTAATAGCGGGAAAACACTGAATTTATTTCTTATGATTTCAAAGAAGGGTAATTCCAAAAAAAGGAGAATGTCTCAGTTACATTTTTTAGTTAATCTATATTCAATCTGTGCTTCCAAAAAAATTAAAAATTGTTTCTATAAAGTGAGATGTTTAGCTGTAAAAACTGGGCTTTCGCTCACACTTCATGAATATTTGTTATCTAACGTACAATAGAAAACAAGGAGCCTAGGTGAGGTTTGTCTAGCAACATGGTTTTGCCTCTTTGTTCTGTTCCTGTTTGTGAAGGGAGAATTTCATTCTGATACATGGGCAGGAATGTTGTATTTGTAATCAATTCATTATCTATAATTATGACATTTGATTTTAGAGACTCTCTAAACTAAAGATTATTGTCGAAAGCATATGGAGTAGCCATGAAGTCACAAGTAGTCAGACTGTGCAGGACAAAAACACCTGCATTTGTCTGAGCAGAATCTGTTTCCAACATTAACTTATCTTCTGTACACCACAAAGAGTTAAAAGCAACATTAATTTGGCTTCGTTTTAGTGCATTTCCTTTCTTCGTGCCTGGAAAACTCTAAAATAGCACCGACTCCCGTTTTCAGCACATACAAAACAGGTACAAGAAATAAGCATTTTGTAAGTGATATCGTGCGAGAAGACGAAATGTGAGAAAAATCTGTAAATGTGGAAATCATACATGGGAATAGTAGTGAAGTGTAAAGTAAGATACAAATAAATACAGAACACAGAGAGTGGCAATGGATTATCTGGGGAATATATCAACAAGGGCAGTCATTGGTTGCTGAGAGTTACTAGACCTCAGTAAATCATTGCCTCTGTTGATACATTCCCATGAATCAGTTTTATAAAATCACCCATGTTTTAGGTTCCCCACATCACTGTTTCCCCACAGTCAAGGCATGATTCTATAATGGGCTAAATTTACTAACCACCATTCTCTACAATAACCATTTCCATCATCAGTTTACATTCACAATGGGCTTTTTTTATTTTCTTCTTTTCTTCTTTAGGTCTCCCTGGGTTCATGATGATGTATCTATTGTCCATATAACAACCATGCACCGTGTTTCTAATATTATCAAGAAAAGTACCTTTCAGTTCCCTCTGCCCTATCTATTCACGGGGGATTATTCCTCCTTTGTGAGTTCCCTGCGAGATGCCATAAGTGTCTACACCTGCTGAGATATGTTCACTTTGAGACCAAATAGGAAGCAATATGACCCAGTTCATCCCATGATGCAACAGTCTGGTTTCAGTCATGGCCCACCCTCTTTGGATCTTTAACATGAATAGCCACTCAGAGAGGTGTTCACAATCCTATCTGAAGATTTACAATCCAGGTTCATTCAACTGCTACATACTAAGTGTATTTAAAAGATAATGAAAGCTTGGGGAGGGGGGCTTGTATTTCTATCAGTATTTCATAAACAATGCTTCTCATATGCCACCCTATATTACCCTCCCCTAGTAAAAATGCTTTGCTGATGAGTGCAGTCAGCTCATTTACTGTATAGGTCAGAGATAGTCTCCTTGGAGGCTGTATGTAATGAGTCTTGGAAAGGAAGCCAGTCCAGATGCCTTCCAGGGGATCTTAAGAAAGCCATACGGTCATTGACTACTATTGTTATCTCTGGACATGGGAGAGTACAATGGAGTGTGCCTTTTTGTACCAATATTTTCTAAATCAGGGGTTAAAATATACTTCCTGAGGAAGCCAAAATGGCGAAATGCATAGGAGTTCTTTTTTGCTTACCATTTTTATTTGTACCTGTACCAGTGTTAATTTTTATGCTCTAAACTATTCAAAGTTTTACTTATGAACTCGCTTGCCAGTTTTTTTAAGGAATTATCCCATACAGCATATCCTAATCAACTAAGGAACCTGTGTGAATCCTGCACTGGATACCACCGATTGGTCGGGATTACACCATAGTAATCCAAAGCCTAAATCAATGGATAATGAGTGAGTAGATTTTACTGTTAATTTTATCGTTTTCAAAGTGACCTACACTATCTACTCCTTCTTTTATACCCAGAGGAAGTGCGGCTCTCCCAACTCATGTAAACTTCTGTGATTTCCTGTGCTACGGAGAAGCAAGCTTCTGGTCTGGTGTAAAAACCCTAGAAAAAACTCTCTCTGATACTGAGACTCAACACCATAAGCGCAAGTGTTTTCCTATTTACTTTAAGTGGGCAAACTACCACCTGTGGGCCAAACCCAACCCGCATTCATTTTTGGGTTACCCTGTCTGCCAAGATGCAAATGAAAACTGTCATGTCTGGTGTCTCAGAAATGCCAGGAAAAGCAAGTTCTGCAGCGGGAAAACACAGGTAATCGCTCACCCGTGATCTATACTATAATGTCCTCCTGATGTAGAACATACTGTTTTATTTTTTTAAAAAAGCAGAATTTATTGAAGAACTACTGATTCCTGTGATATGTATAAACCTGCCAATGCCCATATGAGTCAAATGGCCTAAAACAAAGGAAGCAGGCCTTCTCACAATCTAAATTATACAAGAAAATGCTTTTTCCACCATGTACTACCTCATGACTTATGGCATGCTGCAAACTGTGAAGTCTGCGCAATTGTTAATGCACTGGGAGATATTGGCTAAAACGGGTCAGGAAGAAAATGAATCGATACAAAGAAAGGGAAAGGGTCAGTGCAAGATGCAACTTGCTATTTATTCACCTGTCACGTTTTGAGCTGAGTAGTCCTTTATCAAGTCATGTTATAAGACTAAATAGAACACCTTTCACTAGCTTCTGCCATTCTATTGTATTGATTCATGCCATTCATTTTTGGAATGTGAAGGAAGCCATGTGGCATTAAATAGAGCAAAAAAATCTTCCCCTCTGAATCCTGAACCTACAGCGAGCGGGTGAGGGAGATCAGTGACATTCTGTTAGGCGCTTGGTTTTTCCAGATTTAGAAATAACCCTGAATATGGGGCTAGCTTTTATACAACAAATGGTTTTTAGTAAACACAAATGCTCAAGGGCATGTTCACATTTACTCAACTAAGTGTTGTTTTGGCAAGAAACAGAAAGAATCCACGCAGCTGTTATTAAATGGATATAGTACATTTGGACATGGGAGCACAAGGTCTCTACTATATAATGTTGGGTAAAATATATGCACATGTATATATCATTCAGCTTTCGATCTAGCTTTCTTTCCCCTAGGCTGAATTTAAATTTACTGTACTTTAAAACTATTTTTTAACAGGCTGACACAAAAAAAAAGTCATAAAGATGGAAAATAAAAAGGATCACTCAGTCACAAATACACAAACTGTGTTTGAGAAACATAGGGATCCATTTACATCCCGCTACCCCTGGCAGCCTTATTTCCCGGGCTGATGGCTGAAATATGTTCCAGACTAGAAATGTTCATTTCCAGATGAGGGTTCTGGGAGGATTTATCTGCAGGTGCCCAGTCGGCACACATGAAAGGCTCAGGTGTTTGTGCTCAGCTCCTGCACAGTCAGAGATCTTAATCCAAATTGGTTTCTCTTACCTCTGTCCCGATTCATTAAGATTCTTGTCATTCTTACTTCTGTTGCAGGAAGCTTGTTTGCAGGGGGGGGGGTGAAATACACAATGATGATATTTGTAAAAAAAAAAAAAAAAAAAAAAGCAAGTTACTGGTATTTAAACACCAAGTTTCCAAAATTCTAAATTTGCACAATTTCATTTTTTAAAAGGTTTGCCAAACTGGTTTTATTGACATCACGTTTAATTGGCTTACAATGCACCCATTTACAAAATGCATAACGAATACTGGTGACAAAAATCTTTAAATCACATAAATCTAACACCAGCTCCAAAAACTATAATAATAAATAATATAATAAATATTAAATAATAATATCATAAAACTTTTTTATTCTTGAATAAAGAAGAACATTTTTCAATACCTCCGATTCACTATTCTGCCCTTAAACGTTAATGAAAATGACATTTTCTAATGGCAATTTGAATACATTTGGGCCAATTAGTTCGTTTCCCCTGGGTGTGTCTTATGATCTGTTATTATCATCATTATGGGAAAGAGCCACAATTAGAGCACAAGGAGCAAACTTCTGTAAATGAGATAATAAAGGAATAATGAAGTATTAAAAAAACACAAAGTTTAAAGAAAAATAGAAGTTGTTATGGTTAATTCCATTAAAGAGTTCAAAACTGGTTTGGATGATTTCCTTCAGTGTAAGAATATTACAAGTTATGGGTAATAGATAACTGAAGGTGGGACCGTGATCCAGGGAATTATTCTGATCCTTCAGTGTAAGAATATTACAAGTTATGGGTAATAGATAACTGAAGGTGGGACCTTGATCCAGGGAATTACTCTGATTGCCATATTTGGAGTCGGGAAGGAATTTTTTTCCCTAATATGAGGATAATTGGCTCTTGCCTCATGGGTTTTTTGCCTTCCTCTGGATCAACATTGTAGGAAAATAGGCTAAACTGGATGGACTTGTGTCTTTTTTCAGCCTTATAAACTATGTTACTATGTTACTATGCCTTTCATATATTGTTCATTACCTGCTTCCACCAACTTATTGATTGCGATAAGAAACATTTTTGATGTAGCTGATGAAAAATGAAATTGACATATGCAGGAATTGACATTTAACATCATTTGTGTTCTAATCCTAGTTTGTGATTTTTTTCACTGATATTCGCTTCCACAATAAATCTGAATAGGAAATAAAGGGTTCATGCTCAGTTATTTTGTGTTTAAAAGAAATTAAAGAGACGCTGTCATCAACCCATTAAAAGGCATGATTTCAATTTGTGTTTTAGGGAATCTTAAGGTTTCTATGCCATAGACCTGCACTATATTTAACTGTGCTCCCTTTCTTTCCTCTCCCTGTAATATAACATAAAAAGTTTTAGTCCAGTCAGTCACACATTGCCACAGAAGTATATGTACCAGTATGGGCCCCAAAGCAAAATCAGCAATTTCCCTCATGACCCCTATATTTTTGCAGGAAATTATTTGTTTCTAGTAGATGGGGCAGCTCTGGGCCCTTCCTTTCAATAATCCCAGAAGCCTTTGCCTCTCCAGTCTATGGGGATTATTGACTAAAGTCCAAATTGTCGCGTAAAGGTGTGAATTCGCCAGCTAACAATGGTCGCACACTACCCAATAGACAACTACTTTCATGACTTCATAATGGGAATATTGTCGCAGTTGCAACTTTACTATGGGAATATTGTCGTGGTCGTTAATTTGCTATGGGAATCTCTGTTTAGTGATTCAATAGTAGAGAATCAGAGCGTAGTAACCCAAAGTGAGGAGAATTCACTTCAACAATCAAATTCTTACTTTAATCAATAACCTCCTTAGTGTACTGCTTCTAGAAACATCAGGTAAGTATCCTTTTTATCATACCGTGTTTCCCCGAAAATAAGACAGTGTCTTATATTAATTTTTGCTCCCAAAGTTACACTATGTCTTATTTTAAGGGGATGTCTTACATTTTCCAAAAGAAAAAAAAATCACACTCAAAATAAAAAAACAAAACAAAAAACAAAACAAAACACAGGAACAAATACAATATTTAAAATACACTTTGCTGCCTTCCCCACAAACACCCTCCCACACTGTGCTGCCTGCCCCACAACCCCCTCCCACACTGTGTTGCCTGCCCCACAACCCCCCTCCCACAGTGTGCTGCTTGCCCCCCCTTCAGAGGACATGGAGTATAGAGGGGGTTAAACAGACCTTACTCACAATCCTATTTTCACTATCCTATTTTCACCCCCTCCCTGCTCCATGTCCTCTGAAGGGGGGGAGGGGGCACTATCCTGGTGCTTGCCCCCTCCTCCTTTCCCTTTTCCCTACCCCTTCCCCTGCTCAGCACTGTCTGCAATAGTAATGTTATAGCGCTCCTCACTTCCTCCCCCACTGATTCTTGATGACATCATTAGTGTGCGCCAGGGGAGG
The DNA here is from genome assembly GCA_019650415.1 of Pipa parva. Taxonomy (NCBI): domain Eukaryota; kingdom Metazoa; phylum Chordata; class Amphibia; order Anura; family Pipidae; genus Pipa; species Pipa parva. The sequence continues at coordinate 485 of WMED01028932.1, read as the reverse complement.
CAGAGAAGAGTGCTGTAACAGGAGGGTGTCTGCAGAAGCCGGTATTGGGGGTGTCTTATTTTCAGGGGGGTGTCTTATTTCAAATGCCACAGTAAAACATCCCCCATGCCTTATTTTGGGGGGATGTCTTACTTTCGGGGAAACAGGGTAGCTCTCCTTTAAACATAGGCTGTTTCTCAGAAAATTTGCCATTTGTATCCAATTTTATTGTTTGATCTGGTATCAGGGGTGCAGGAGGCAGGCGCTGCATGGCTTAATATGGTTGCAGCAATTCACATTTGCATGTGGGCCCTATCCCTAATAGGGATAACCCCTGCAACTCCCTCTGAAACATGCAGTGTGGGAGAGGGACCAGGTGTCAGTCCTGCACTGGGCCCAAGAGAGAGGGCATGAAGTTAAGTCACTGTGTTTGATTTTTTAACTTACAGGTACAAACCCCAAAATCAGAAAAGTTGGCACGTTGTGTAAATCATAAATAAAAACAG
>WMED01028930.1:0-10360 GCA_019650415.1 Pipa parva | reverse complement strand
AGATTTTGTAATGATGACAATTAAGGAAGATGTTTCATTTCAAGTATAGTTTAGTGTATTTCAGTTCAGGCATCAGAGCTTTATCTGATGCAGATATACAAGCTGTACAAGATTTTTGTATTACAATCTATTGGATAATTTTTTTTTTCAATTAAATGGAAATCTCATCCATTTAATTTGGATAACTCTGAAACACATGCTGCAGCACAGATTACTTTTTATTTTAGATGCAGATTTCTTTGTCTCACAAATATTTAGCCATGCCATTGTAATGAGTGAACACTGATTTGGCAGGTTATATTTAACAAACTTTTGAAGTAAACATCCTTTGTAAATGACAGAGTTCTTGTTCTATATAGACCTACTGTATTTATGTTAAAGAAATGTTGACAACACAATTTAACATGTAACATTTAGCAATGCCAAACGTTCAAATTTTGGTCTTTTCAAAAAGAAATATTTAATTTTAATGTTTTTCTTTCTTAAAAGAGTATAATCATTCTCAATATTCAATTTTAAAATAATTCTGTTTCATTTCTATCACCTCCATAAATATTACTTTACATTTTTTTGTTTTCTTATTAAAGATATAGTAATTTCAGAAAATTTGAGGACACGCCACCCATGTACTGTGTCACAGTAATGCAGCCGAGCTACCTTCTATTTGCACCATAGGGACTCCATTTTCTATAACTCTGATTTTCAACAAAGGAAGTAGACCAGATCCTCTGGATTCCTAATGCAATATATGGGTATCATAAAATGAGTAATAATACTATAATAAATTTTCATTTAAATATACCAAGTTCTTCTATTTGCAGAAGTATTTTTTTTCTAAATCACAATGCTGATGAGTACACCAGTTTCCATTGATTAAAACAATGTGTTCTGTTTAGTGCTAAATTGATAATACCTCTTCTGACATAGTCTTTATATCTTTAAATATGTAGCTTGAAATAAGTTATGGATTATATAACTAAACAGCAGAATTTCACAGATAATTAGCCAATATTAGCGTAAGCTTATATAGGGTTCAGTTGGACAGAGCCTGACCTATATCAGGGAAACATACTTGGACAAATGCATTTTTTCTGGTTGATAACAATTAGAAAATTGTTGGGTGCCAATAAAAATAGAACATTTTCATTCAGACACAGAAATATATTTAAAAAATGACATTATCTTACAAGCATTAAACTTTAATAAATAATGATGAACTGACTGTAGAATCATTAGATCATAAAGGAAACGTGATAGGTGCTTTTTAAATTGAATAAATAAATTCGACTATAGCAAAAAGTAGTCATATATCTAAGAAAACAGTTTTGACTATTTTGATATCAATATCCATAAACATCAATAAAACAAAAAAAAAAATCATCTATTTTCTGTAGCTATATTTAGTAGAAAGCATTATATATTTAAGAAAAATTGCTTTGCATAATGTCACTGACTTCCCTTGATTTTTTTTTTTAATTTTGGAGTAATGGTAACAGCAGGATCCCAAGAATGAAGATAAGATTAATATGCTCTAGCCAACCACCTGGGTCTTAATGAAATATTCAGTATGGGCACAAGACATTTCTGTTTCATAAAGTGTCTGACATTCATACATCATTAAGCTGCTAACACAAAGTGACAAATAAGAATTATATTATCTCACTTTTATAAGTGTTGTTTTCTGCTGCATTTATCCTTCTTGATAGCTATTTATTTTGGCTACAGTGTATCCTGACTTCCACCATACATATTTTTGCTAGTACTGAGCATAGCTAAGTTCCCTCCAAAAGTGAGCCCCTCTTTTCTTTTATTTGTATTAAGGCAGTGATGGCTACACACAAGGTACCCTAGACTGCTGCCAAGATCCTTGTCACTAGTAGATGGTACAACAACTGGTGCCCAACAGTGTGGAATTCTGGGATCAAATTCCACCCTGGACTTCATCTGCATGGAGTTTGTATGTTCCCCCCGTATTTGTGTGAATTTCCTTCAGAGACTCCTGTTTCCACCAACAATCCAAAAACATACTATCTAAGGTTAATTGATGCCTGAGTAAATTGGCCATACTCTGAGATGTCTGTTTATGTGTGTCTGAATAGGGAAACGAGATTGTAAGCTCCATGGGGCAGGGACTGAAGTGAATGATTAATCTCTGTAAAGTACTGCATAATATATCAACGCTATGTAAATAAAGAAATACAATACAATTTAACTACAATGCAAAATTTGTAGTTATGCAGTTGGAGGAAAGTTGGGCCCTAACCATGTATATATCTTGGGCCCTGATGTGTTTTAATTTATCTTTGCAAGTTACGCCTCTCCAGCTACTGCTTAACTACAACTCTCAGCATCCAAAAAAAGTATTTTAAATAAATTAAATAAATGTAAATGAAATAGAGCAGTTATGTTAGATATTTATTCCTATATATCCAGCTTTCTTTTATATATAGATATATCTGTGATGATCAGGGTTGTATTTCTGAAAAAGTTGAAACCCCTTCCCTCCCCCCAAGAATAACTTCAGAATTACCAGTAGCTCTACAGATGTAGTCATGTGACCCAAAGCCAAGTCAACTCAGCTTGACTTTGTTGAATATCAAACTGAAATGGAATCAAGCTGAAATTGCTTTGTGTGAAATTTGGTTTGATGGATTTGTTTAAATGTCTCCTTTTATTCATGGTCTGACTTCTCAGAAAAACCAAAAGGTATTATAAATCAACTGTTAGTGGTTTTTAACTCTATATAGCTCATTCCAAGTCATCCACCAAATTTGTATTTAGTTTGAGATCTGGTGACTGTACAGGCCACTAAAGTAAAATAATGATAGAGAGCCAACATGGAGGACCAGTGGTTCCAAACAAATCTAATCAGATTTTATTGGGATGTAAATCAGATTAAAATAGTTTTATTTAATTTTAAAATAGTCTACTTCCAAAGAGGTAAAAAACTCTGACATTTGAATATTCTAGTAAATTGTCATTTAAAGACTGTATTTCAAAATTCATCAAAACACAAAAAAAAATTACCTCCCTTGCTTCTCATCTATCCTACATATTTACCATTAATAGATTGCTTATTAATGGATTTAAAATGTAATTTTACAATTTCACACACCTTACAATAAAGAAGTTTTCCACAAATGGAGATTAGACCATTTTTCTTTTAGCCTCAGAGGGTGCCCAAACATCAAAGTACCATTTTTACAGTTCGTGTTCAGTTTTTCTGGCCTGAGGCTATAATGTGTTTTGTATACTTTGAATGCTGTCTCCTTCCTATTGTGAAACTTTTATTACTACCATAAGGCAGCCTTCAGTCAATGTATACCACACAGCACACCAGCAGCAACCCCCATAATTTACTCTCCCCTCTGTCACCAACTTGTCAGCTGCTAATACACATTTCCTGGATTTGCAAACCACCAAGTCCATGCATTTACTGCAGCTTCTTTTTCATTTTACTGTTCTCAAAATTCAGCAGTGTTCTGCATAGTCTTCTGTGAACAACTAAAAAGTTGAATGCTTCTACTTGTAATGATGAAGACTATTTTGTGGAATGTTACCTAGTCAATCATGATATACAGTACATTCATTGTCCAGTGAAACATAATACTTGTCTTCCAGTGGGGGATACTATTGTCTTTCCTTTAGGCAAAAATTTCTGACTGCTGTGAGTTCAGCTAGTATCTTTGTGTAGGCACCTTAGACTTACACAGAAATCTGAACCTGGTGTTTTTATCAATTTTTTAAATGTATTTGTGTCTGTTCTTTCAGAAGCAACTGTTTATGTTGTAGAAATTATAATTGGGTGCATAAATGTGGACATCGCATTGAGGGTGGCAACCTTACCTTTTATTGTTTTGTCTGTTACACTATTCTTTCTTTCAGATTTGAAGAAACAGTTGGCTACAACTGATAAAAAGTTACTGTAGGATGAATAAGCGGGTTTATAAAATTGACTCACTATGTGAACCCATCAGTATTTTTAATGTTAAGTTTAATGAATTTTTAATGAAAAAGTCTTACAGTCTTACTTTCTTCCTTTTTCATTGACAGACACTAGTCCATTTGGTGCCTGACCTTCACTGGTTGCAATCGCTAAAAGTTGCAACTAAAATAAATTACCAAAAATGCACTGAAAAGTGGTAACTAAAATTGAATAGGGGTGAATAGGTTGAAAATGCCTTGATATATTATCACCCTATGAATGAAACAAAAATAAAACTTTTCAAAATGGAGAATTGTATCTTAGCATTTAATATAAAAAAAGAACAAGCCTAAACCAGTCAATAACAAGTTAAATTTTAAAATTGTTTTTTTTTTCATTTTTGCAAGTGAAATAATGAAATAAAAGAAAATGGAAGCTAACCTTAATAAATCAGCGAACCATGCATTGTTAAATTAGTAGCATCATTTGAGAAAATGAAACATTATTACACAATCATGCAGTAATTATAATGTATTAAAAGTATTTTCTAAACAAAGTATCACTGTTAAATGTAGGAATTAAATGAAGGAATATAGTAAAACTAGAAATAGACATTGTTCTTACAACTCACCTAAATGTATTTCTATCCATTGTTGCTTGGAATGCTATCCATCATTAACTGTACAAAACCATGTTTCTTTTCCAAACTGACAGCAGTGTTTTGTGGAGCCCTGCACTCTTCAGTGTTAAACTGCAATGCTTCATAAATGTCTCTATTACTGAACAAATCAATTGATCTGAATCTAAAAATGGCATGGCACACTGCTTAATATGACCTTTTTCTGCAATGTTGATTTTCTGTTGTTAGAATTGTGATTACCTCAAACATTTGTAGGTTTAATTAATATTTGTAAATGAGAGGTTAGAGGATGAAACTCAAGTTCTAAACTTGATATTTTACATTTCTGTTATAAATGATTTACTTTGTTTATTGAATGCCTTTTTTAAAGTTCTGATGACTTTTGAACCCCACCATACACGCTTGCAAGTTCATATTCTTTTATGAAGAGGCTTACCACACATGCACCTTTCAGATTAGTTCACAAGATACCTCCTCCCCATAACAAAGTGTGGAAATTCAAAGGGAGAGAAAGATAGTATTGTTCATGTGAAAATATTTAGTCCACTTAGTCAGTAGTAGAAGTACCTGTGCTCGCGCACGCAAAGTGATGTGAAGAGCTTCATAAGATCTCTATTATTGTAGTTGTCCAAATTGGTCATGTATTTTCCACTTCACAGAATTTAGTCAATAAGTAAACATGGAGAAAGAGAGATGCAAATTCAGAGTTCCACGCGACTATTCAGACTTTTGTCAATGAAGCCCTTAGAATATTGACAAGAAGTAATATTTAGATTCTACCATATCTGAGCTGTGAATTTGGAATGGTAACTGGGAAGATGTACTTCACATATGGAAATATTTAGTATTAACTTCTATTGTGTTAATATTTGAGACAAGGTAATTATTTTAAATTTGAACCATTCTTTCTAAAAATACAACAAACACCTTGACTTAGTATGTAAGAATGAAAAAAACATACAATTTTAAAGTTTAACCTCTGTCCATTAATCTCCATGGTGAGCCAGGGGAACAGGAAAATACTCATGCAATCCAGCTAACATCAGTTCTTCAAATAAAATTGTTTTCTAGTTACCATTGTTGGCAACCATATTGAGTATTCCTGAATGTTATCAAAACAATTTTCAAACTCAAAGAATTACTATTCTCTAAAATCCTTTGGAAGAAATCACACTATAATCAGTCATTACTACTACAAACTAATACTAGGTAACAAATGCAAGATTACAGAAAATATTTTCTTGGAGCACTTTGCTTTTTCTCTGATTCCTTAATGTCCTTCATTGTCAATCATGATCCAGGCCTTGGACTTGATTTACCCTTTGGCCAGTGAAATAGTAGAAATAGTGATGTGAAATAGTTACTCTCTGTTGGGTGTGTTTCCTGGCTTGCTCATAGATCCTTGCAAGGAACATTAAGTACTGACCTGGAATATATCATGTTATGCTGCTATATAATTAATAAAGGGAATGTTTCCAAACTGTTTGAATATGATAAAGAAACAAGCTGAGAATGGATGGGATCCTGGGGCCTCTGAGGCCTAGAGAATCTCACTTTAGTGCTGAAAAGGCCCCTGTTTTGTTAGGGATCAAGCCCCTGTCTGCAGTGTATAGAGGTCCAGTCCCTTAGAGGACACACCCAGACCAATCTTAAATAGCCAGTGCTACAGTGGAATATCTAAAAAATCCATCACAAGAACCACATATCCAACAAGTAATAGTACCCTGGATCGGAATTCTATAGGGCAGCTTCTTGATGTATGTACCTTTTAAAGCATTATTCTTGTATCTCAATTATTGCCTGACTGGCTTCTACCTATTTTTGTGCTAACATTTCCAGTTAATAAAGTATGTATTTCTATTTTATTACTAAAATCCCTGGGGTACATTTTTACTAGTGCCCCACTTCACACCATCAAGCCTATGAATCACTGTTAAGGTACAGTCAAGACAGTAGCGTCACAGATGAAACCCACGATCTCCTGCCATCCCGAGCTTTCAGAAGGCTTTAACAATAGTGTTATACTGTTATACAACTGATACAAGTCTTGTCAGCTGTTCAATGTTCCTCCTCCCACCCTCCTCACTCACTCCCACCCATTATATCTAACTCTAAGGGGGTAATTCAGGATAGTACGAAGTGAGGTCTGGATCCTTCGCCTCACTTCACACTGACTGATATGCACTCGCTGATGTCCTGCATGTAGACATCAGCAAGTGCTTTAAAGGGATTCCAGTCTCGGCGAGGCAACTCTTTTGGTCTCACCGAGACTGGAATCCCTTTAAAGCGCTCACTAATGACTGCGTGCAGGACATCAGCGAGCACATATCAGTCAGTGTGAAGTGAGGCGAGGACTCCGCACCTCACTTCGCACTATCGTGAATTCCCCCTAAGTCCTTAGATCCATAATCAATCCACCTGCTCTCATAGGACAAAGACTCTCTCCTTATTTTTATAGTTCATTAGTTTTTTTTAGCTTTTTTTCATGAATTGTTTGCTTTCTATATACGGTATGTAGATTTACTTATTATATTTTTATTCTTACATGTGATGGCATTTCATTAAATCACTCACATTACTTTTGAATCTTTTAGATTCAATTGTATTCAGTCATAAGTGGATTTATTAATGTTTGCACATTTATTACTGGAGAGGATTATTTTCATTATTGTAAATTGACTCCTTTCTATAAATGAGGTTAAAAAAAATACAATACATCAAAGGTTGAGTCATTACTTTCTCACTGTTATATACAGTATAAGATGATAGATATTTTTTTACTGGAAAATGATTGTAATGCTGTATATTACAGAAAGGGTTATTGCTATTAAAATCATAACATCAGTACATTTTATTTCTTAAAAATATTGAAGTAGTTTATAATGGCTTTCTTGGGAATTTGCTTAGTAGGCTGTTTACCTATAATCCTAAATGATCATTTACAGAGTCATTACAGACTTATATTCTGGAAAGTTGTAAATCCATGTGACATGTAAATTCTATTACAGCTTCAAGCATGTAATAAACTGTATCTGATTCTATATTATACACACTTTTTATTCATACCTTCATGATCTCTCAGTGTAAAATTAACCAAATATGTGTGTGGGATTACAGCATATCTTCTGGTAAGGCATAGCAATACTACACTTCTTTTGATTTATTAAAAATGGAGAGATATATGAAAACAGGAATATTTTCAGTGCTTATTTATATATTTATATTTTACAGATGATTTCGCAGGTGATAGATTGTAAGCAGGGTGCTGCATTTCTCAAGCTGTTTAAAGCATGCAATTAGGTACATTTGTGATACCTTTTTGGGGAGAATTTTCTAAATGTTTTTCCCCTAATTTACTTTGCTTATTTTTAAAAATGAAAATAAAAATAATTTGGTAATTTTTGGTGACATTAACATACTTTTCAACTTTAACATAGCAACTTTTCTATAAGGATTGTAACATTTCCATTTCAACTTTGCAATATTTAATAAGTAATCAATTAATTTCAATTGCAGAAAAACAACATAATTTTTCATGGGACATGTGAGTGTGTCTAAAATTCCCATTACAGAACTGCTGATTCTGATATAGCATCAGTTACAGGACTTGAACCCTGGTCTCCCTTTCTGCAGTTAGTGAGTTTGCAGATTTGCTACTAGAAGATCTGCTTTAACTTGTTCTTAAACTTGTCAACGCCTTGTAAACACCATCCTGCCTCCTGACCAAATAATCTATGGACTGTAGTTTACCAAACAGGGAAGTTTTTTCACTATAAAAGGCAGCCAAATTCAGTCTGTAATTTACTGAGCAAATAGTTACTTGCATAATGAATACTAAGAATATAATCACTTTCTGAGCTGTGGCACAGCAATTAAGCTAAAGCACTCCTGCTTTAGAGTTCCAGTTCTGCTGTTCCTATTCCTCTTTGTCTCCAGTTTTATGTTGTTGCTGTACTGTAATGTAATTCTGCTATTCTCCAAGAGAAGAAGATTTCAAGATTTTTTGATAAATCCTGGGGTATTCATTAGATTCTGTGTCCAATAAGTACCTGTGCCAACCCCCGCAGGCCAGTGAACAACAAAGAATAGATACATAACAGCATTGCATCTGTCAAAATCTGTAGGTGAGATGACAACATTAAGATGTGGAAACCCAACAAAGCACAAGCAAACCTACTGCAAGTATATCTGCATAAATAAGTATGCTTCAAAGAAGTACAAATTTGTGCAGACAGTAAACACTGGGGAATAGGGAGTTATGCATGAATGGGAAGGAGCCTAAGAATGGGAAGGAGCATAAGATTATGGGAGCTAGAATGCAATACTAATATGTAAGCAAATTTGTATGTACAAGATGAACTCTTTCAAATTAAGTCTTTTATTGTCAGATGCTAAAAAATTGTGTATTTAAATGACCAAGGTGAAACACAGCAGAAGACACCTAGAAGAGAACTAAATTTTTTACCTAAAAATTGCTTTGGTAGCTGTGTTTTGTAAGAGAAACTTACTTATCCTGCAGCATTTGCTACCTGCTGCTTGAAGAAGTCACTCATACTCTTTGCAGCAATCTTGATATCAAGTTCCAATGATATCACTCTCCCTGACTTAAACATTAAACAGGATGTCTGAAACACTGAGGAGAAGAGGAGCAATTCCTTTAATCATCAAGCAATAATATGGATTGGCATACTTTATTTCTAATAGCTTGTTAAAGTTTGATTGATAGTTTTTTTTTTCTTTGTAGAATGTCAGTCTGTTTCTAATTAACTTGTTAGAGTTAGAATAATAGTTTTTTTTCCTTTGTAGAAAGTCAGGATGTTTCACCTGACATTTTAGAAAGGATAAAAAAATTATTCTAACTCTAACACTCTAATTAGAAACAAATTTACAATCTATAAAGAAAAATAATCTATCAATCTAACAATAACTAACTAACAATCTAACATTCTAACAATAAAACACAAAAGCATAAATACAAAGATTTTACAAAAAAAATCATTAAAAAAATTAAATAAATACAAACAATTAATAAAATAAAACTTTAACATTAAAAGAGCTTTGTAATCGTATTTTATACTAAGCGCTCCTGAAGTGCTTTCTTTTGCCCATGATGTAGTCCTGGATGGGCTATGTTGTCTTCGACACCCTGGCTCCTCAGCTTGATTCGGCATAATCCACATGCATTTATGCTCTTGATCCGCTGCCACAAAAAATAAAAAACCTTGTAGCTCCCTCATCTTTACTGGCCCGGCTGGCACTGAGCTTTTTGCACCACTTCCTAGATATTTATAGGGTTCCCTGGAACCCTATTGGCTGCTACGAAGCTGACCTGTGAGGGAACTTCAGGATTTGTTTCCCTTTATATACCCTATTCCTGTTGCTGATTGGCTGCTTGCATCCCAGCCATCAAACAATCAGCAACAGGTTGAGGTTTAAAAGGCTCCTATCAGACTATCAGGAAAGCTTTTTTTTCTTTAAACCTCAGCCTGTATCCCTACTTTTAATTTATTTAGGTCCCCTACCCCTCAGAGACACAGAGGGGCATGGGGGAGGGTTCAAGAAGCGGATCCTATGGAGCCACTGCTGCACTTAGCAATCCTCCTGCTTAGCGCTGAGGTAGGGTGGGGGAGTAGGGATCCCAGGGACCTCTACTTTTTAATTCTTTATGTCCCCCTACCCCTCAGGGACACAGAGGGTCGGGGGGAAGGGTCAGGAAGCAGCTCCTATGGAACCGCTGAAGAGATGAATTTTCGCAGGTACGAAAAGAGGATGCGCTGGAGTAAAAAATGAAATAA
>WMED01028929.1:0-10360 GCA_019650415.1 Pipa parva | reverse complement strand
TGGGGCAGCATGAGGTTAACCAAGTATAAGAATACATAAGGGCAGTGTAGAACAGTGACAACCAAGAAGTAAGAAATGTCTCTATCTCCAGCAGAACTGCTTAACACTGTTGTTCATAGTTTGATAGAACATATATATTTAAGTAACATTTATAAAATTCATATAAAAATTAAATTATGAAATATTAATACTTTAGTTTAAAGCTGGAGTCGGTACATTTCTACTGACTCCAACTCTCACTCCGACTCCACCCAAAACTAACTCCGACTCCACGACTCCGACTCCACATCCCTGGCTGCTGCAATGCATGTAATGTTCCAGTAAAGAATTCACAGTAAAACAAGTAATGGGGCTGCAAAAATAACGGTGGGGAGAGTGCTGCCCTTTTACTGGCTGGAAAAATAAAGTGTTCCAAACACTAGCTTGGTCATTACCTGATTGCAATGATTACATTTAAAAGTGCTTTGTACATTTATTGTACATTCAGGCAAAATCATTAGTGGTTTCATCTTTGAAAATTTAGTCTTTAAATGATAAAGCTATGAGTTTACTCAGATTTTTTATTTCCAGTGTATGTATACTTCTGTTATTACATGTGGATAATTGTCAAGTTATTATGACTCTCACATAGCTTAGCTCTGGGTGTGATTAGGAATTTTTAGACTGGGGTAGAGACATCCATACTAAGCACATTGCGCCAATTCTAAATTCAGTCAGCAGCAATCCTATATATAACATCAGGTTAGTGCCAACTAAATGCACTTATTGATTGCATGCATATGGTGCCATTTGCTCAATCTGAAACCTGTCAGTTGGCTCTGGTCAAGAGACTGTAGTACTTTTATTGAAAATATACTGGACATAGACCTAATCCATTTTAGTCATTATTCATAGGATTTTTAGGTTTTTTTTTACTAAGGTGCGAATTCTACTGTCGAATTCAAAAACAGTGGATTCCCAAACAGCGGATTCCCATAGTAAATCCGCTACAATTTCTCCATTGTAAAGTTGTGACAATTTTTCAAAGTTAAGATTGCGACAATTTTCCCATAATAAAGTCACAACTGCGACAATGTTCTCATTATAAATAAAGATGCGACTGCAACAGTAGCAGCCTATTGCGATTGTCTTTATCTGACGAATTCGCACTTGTATGAAACAATTCGGACTTTAGTGAATAACCCCCTTATTTATGTATATTTTTATTTATAAAGCACCACTAGGTTACTCAGCGCTGTACAATCCAACAATACATTTATAATACAGACAAGGGAAAGTGCTTAATGAAAAACAAGTGAAGTAAATTACAAGCATATAATCAAGAATGTACATCACTCTAAGTGTCAGGCCATGACTGAAACAATTGGATGGATGTCCCTGCCCCATATAGCTTACAATCTAAATAGGCGGAAGACTTACATAAACATATAGGAGAGTAACAAGCGCAGTAGCATAAAGTATCAGTTCATTAACCTATAGGTGTCAATTAAATAAGAAAATAAATACAAAATACAATAAATGTTTATTTAAAGATAAAATATGAACATAAAAACCAGTGCTAGTGCTCCAAGAGGTAAGATTTCAATTTAGTTTTGAAAATATTAATAGATTGCTGTAAATGGGATTTTTGTATAATCAAAATCCCTAGTTTCATAGCAAACCAGTTTTTTTAATTTTTTTTGTTTCCCCTTTCTTTTTAGCATTCCTCTGTTTTGCAGATCTTTATGGTCCCTGTTGTCTTTTATGGCTTTGTATTGTCAGCACTATGAAACTGCATAGTATTCATGAATTTAAAACAATCATTTTAAGAACCAAATGGTTTATAGTTCGATCAGCAGATGTATGTGATTGTGTCGTTTCATCTAAAGTAAACAGTGAAAAGGTATTACTTTAAAAAGATGATAATGACCCTTTCTTACTCCCAAGATTACACCAATATTCTGGTTCATACTTGTTTTGGACTCCCGTGGTTTACTTGATGGTCTTTGATATAGTCAGTAAGCATAGTAAGAAAAAATGAAACACTACAAAAAAAATATAATAAAAGATTATATGAGAAAATCATTCCTTTTACATCAACTACAGAATAAACTACCACTTGACAGGTTTTTATATATAGGCTGACAGTTCTCCCTACAAAGTTTTTTTATTTATTTATATTCTTTATATTTTTAATGGTATTGCAGTACTTCAGCCTAGGACTTTTTTATTCAGTAAAACAACAAGGCTGGTCAGGGGGTCGGTCCTCTGCTGAGTTTACTTCTTTTTTACGTAGTCTCAAAATGGAAAGAGAATATGTATTTAGATTTTGGTGTTTGAAAAGCAGTGTTGTTTATTTCATTTTCAAAATAAATACAAAAGCATTTGCGCTCCAAAAGCAGTCAAATGACGATTTCCCAAAAAGTCTTCTGTTGGGGTATACTGCAAACCTTCTTGTCCACAGAGTCTCTCAAAGATAGGTATAAAATTAAACATTTGTACTTCCCTTATTAAAGACACAAAATAAATATATAGTATAGTGAATTCCTATCACCATGTGTACAAATCCATTAATAAGTAATACACAAAAGTGATTGTGTTCAAAGCATCTCATCTCTGAGTTCAGGATAAAAAGTAGTCACCTTTCGTTCAGCTAAGATAAGAACTCACAAATCAAAATATCTCAATGTTGTAGAGTTGTTAAAATAATTTTAATAAAGAGAAAAAGAAATGCACTCACATTTAACATGCACAGATTGAGCCTATCACAGATAGTAATCTGGTTTTCCTCATGTAGTTCTATACTCCTTTCACCAATGCATTTTGCCAATTATCTTCCTCAGGGAGTCTAGTAAATTGACCCAAGATCGATTGTTTCTTTGACTGATGCCTACATCTGTAAATTTAACACTACATCATGTTTCATGATGCTAGACTTGTCTTAACATGAGTAGTTGCTCAGGAAAGAAATGTAATAATTTGTTATTTTGGTCCCTTCAATTGTAGCCATGATTTAATCCACAATCCTGCGTTCCGAGTTAATGTGATCATGGCCCTTAGAACTGGAATTTTAATATACTTCTACAGAACTGTGTATAACATGAATCAGAGATTACAACCCATTAATATTAATACCCATAATTTGACCTTTAAATCCCCCCCCCCAAGAAGTTTATAGTCTATACCAGTGGCAGTAGTTGATTTTATCACTCATATTATGACCACCTTTAAATCCTACAGGTGCTGTCTACTTCATCACTTGTTCCATGCACAAGTCTCCAACACAGACTAATGTGTAAGCTGCATAAAATATGATGAATTGTTGCCACACCATATTTTAAGGATTACTATTTTCCAAACTAATAAAGTTTTAATGCTATTGGACTACCATTTTAGTACTTTGTCAGCTTCCTATCTAGAGGTTTGTATGACCATCACACTGTAATACCAACCTGTAACAGTAGAGCAGTTGTTTAATCTATAGGTACTGCCCAACAACATACTTCTTATATTCCCTTTATTTGTTGCAGATCAATTTTGATATGAGGCAAAATCTTTATGCATTATAAAGCTGGCTGTATTCTGCTTAAACCCTCATTTGTTGTTATTTTTTTTTTTTTTTTACAGTGCAATTAGTTCCCACTTGCAGACCTGTGGCTGTGCTTTAGTAGTGGGTAGCAGCGCAGACAAAGTGAACAAGGTAATGTGACCACAGCAAGCAGTAATTACTGATTTAGAATCCAATAGTTCTTTGCATAGTATGCTTCATATTTCAGAGGATTCTCCAATTTGGACAGTAGAAGTTGATGAAGTTTGTGGTGTAGCCTTCCTTAAAATACACTGTTGTCTCCACTAAAGGACCCTTTTATACCCGACAATGTATTTACTTCATGTGTATCTGCAATAATTGAACTACCTAGAAACAGCAATGCTGCCTTTTTCCTGCCTGTAGCCTGTATTCCAATAGAGTAGCATGCCTTGTAAATCAGTTCCTTAAGGCTAGTGTCACATGGTTTTTGTGAGTGGTAAGGAAGAAAATGTCACCGCAATGTTTTTAGTGCACAGAGTAAGGAAATGATTCACTAAGAGCATGCAGATTTAATTACAAGAAGACAATCAAGTGTGATTATATAGCTATTTTATATTACAACAGGTCTTGATAATTTGGTGACTGCCAGGGAGCTAGTGTTTATTTGGCCTATTTAACTACTTGCCTTATTAAAAAAATGAAAAACATCTTTATGGTAAGGCTGCACTTGGTATTTGCCACATCTTGGTAAAACCCATGATAAAACACATGCTGTAGAGGGGTGACTGCTTTGCAATTGGTAAATACAGAAAACTATGCTTGTATGTGTTTTCCTACAGTTTATCCCTTGTGATATAACATGGTCGACCATTCACTGCAATGGGACATATTTTTCATGGTTCAACAGTATTTTGTTGGAATTGTAACTACATGCGTGTAAAGTGTCTCACAAATTTTTTAACTAAAGGAGGCTTTTTGTACTTTTATTGTTTTCATTGGTAGGAAATGTTTCTTGCGAAAACAGAGTGATATTGTTGTGTGAAAGTCTACCTTAAGCAGGTAGGTTAGCAAGATAATGCAGCTTCACTGTAACAGTTGTAGCTTTATTGTATCTTGGCTAAATGCTGGATGTGACTGTTTTTTTGATTGTCAAGATTAATTTTGTAAACAGCTGTGACCTATCCTGTATTGTGACCTCATTTTTCCCAGAACCAGGAAAACATCAAATAAAGCCCTAGCCTGTCGACTAACAGAGAAATAAAGCAAGGTGTATAAAGTCTTTAGAATCAGAAGCCTTATCCTTTATTCTAGAATTATTGCCTTCCTTCTTGTTTATAATGTTTTCTTTGTTGTTAGTTAAGAAACAGCCTTAGGAAATGCCTACATCCATCCTGCATCATTCGGTCATTTTACACTATATTCTGAAACATCATTTGTCTGGGAACTCAGAATTGAGGTTTAGGTTTGACTTGAAGACTGATGGTTTCCACAAAGCTGCAAATGTTTTTTGTAGTTTTCATAAAACTCCATATTATGGCATTTATGTTTTAAATAGCAACATCTCTTATCATATTTCACTGACATCCCGGTAACAATTTTTCTCCATTACTAATGTCAGACTTAAAGACTGCAATAATTTGCAAAAGTAATTTACACTAACTTTTTGTTATACATTTAAACAATTCCAATGTCATGAGCTCACATAATTTGACAAGTAAACCTATGGTATACAGGCTAAAGCATGATGAGCACCCAAAATGTTGATAGTGACCTAATATAAATATCTGTACTTTTACTAAACATTAAAAGAAAATCAAGTGGAAAAATATAAACATAATAAGATGTTCAAAATACTTCAGACATTAAGATGTCATATAAATTGTAATATAGATAAAAAATAGTTCTATTAAAATCCTAAACAACAGCTGTCATTTTGGGCATTGGAATTCTTCCCATGACTTGAATGGGTTGTTTAAGGAAACACCAAAGGATTGGTTTAGACCAGAGTTTGGGGCAAAGTTATGTTTATGAGAATGTATATGGGTTATTACCGTCTTTATTTTCATAGTAAGTATTTTAATTGCTGTGATTTACTTATTGTCAGCCAACTAAAATGATTTAGCCTGGGTTGTCCTTGGCAAGCTTTACTTAAAAGCTCCAGTAGGTTTATTTCTGCTCTAGGTATAATGGTATTACATTGTGCATCATAATCTGACCCATGTGACCTTAGCCTTAAATTGAAATTTTGAGGCAGCATGTGATAAGCTTGCTCTGCTTATGTGGCTCTATTACCCTAAATATATTATATCCTTATATACGTATAGGACTATGATTATTTTATCATCAGTTTACATTTGTTGTTGTTAAAAAAAAAAAAAACAATATGTTAATGTACTTTTTCCTTCCCTCCTGTTGTAGATGGTAAGAACCCTATGTCTCTTTCTATCTCCACAAGAAAGAAAATGTTCCAGGTTATGTCAGGCCGATTCCTCATTTAAGTATGAATCTGGACTATTTGTGCAAGGGCTACTGAAGGCAAGCTTATATATAATTTATATTCACCTAGCATTATATGAATGTCTTTAATCTTTTAAGTACATATCTACTCTTACAGATAAACCCCCTTCTTCCCCTCAGGATGCAACTGGAAGTTTTGTGCTACCATTCCGCCAGGTCATGTATGCCCCTTACCCCTCCACTCACATTGATGTGGATATATTCACAGTGATGCAGATGCCCCCTTGCCATGAGCACATTTATAACCAGAGGCGCTACATGAGAGCAGAGCTGGGCGCCCTGTGGAAGGCCACCTCAGATGAGGAGATTGGAATGGATTCAGTAATTCATAATGAGGAAACTTTAACTCCTAATCTGTAAGTAAATACTAAGAAAGTGTGTAAAGGATTTTAAACAACTGTATTGCAGGCTCCTATTATGTTGAGTGTTTGTATAGTTCTCTCATTAATACAGAGCTGTGTACAAATGTTCACAGTCAGTAGGTACGGGGTGCAATCCCATCACTTTGTTTAATAATATAAGAATTTGAGCAATTGAAGAAACTTGCGTTTAAACATACCTGTTAGAATAAACAAGACGATTCGGATCTCAGGCTCTAGTATGACTTTGTCAATTTGTATTTTGGGTGTTGATGCCTAATTCATGGCCTAGATTTGCACAACCCTGATGTAAGTAAATATAATGCTCTTATGAAATACTGTGTAACAATATATTTTTATTTTTAGAAATATCTTTCAAGATATCCTCCACAGAGACACATTTGTGAAAAACTTTTTAGAGCAGGTTTGTATCTAGATTTTCTTTGTCTAGTAACATGCACTAATGCAACGTTCCACAATAACCTTATCAAATACTGTAAAGTGCATACCTTTTAGTAATTACATTTCCATGGACAGTAGAAGGGATGAAAAATAGTTTTGTTTTTTTTTTTCTCTTGCAAGTGTTTCTTATAATACTGATCATTTTATTCTGCAAATTTATCTTGTTTTTACTGTAATTCACACATCCTATTTATGCCTTCTTTTTCAGATCTTCCAGTTGAAACCAAACTTATCCTTACGGAGCACTTTTCTAGCGCAGTTTTTGCTCATACTTCACCGAAAGGCGCTAACCTTGATCAAATACATAGAAGATGACACGTATGTTCAAAATTGTTTTATTATTAAAAAAGGGTATTTACCATGAATTACTTAGCTATTAATGATAGGTGTATTCAAATTATGAACTCAAGTAGTGGATTATGAATGATATCATAGTTATAGAGGAAATTATATTTAGGAAATTAATATATTGTTTAGAATAGTAGTTAAAGAGATTGCACATGCCCAGGGATATCTAG
The DNA here is from genome assembly GCA_019650415.1 of Pipa parva. NCBI lineage: Eukaryota > Metazoa > Chordata > Amphibia > Anura > Pipidae > Pipa > Pipa parva. The sequence goes on along the minus strand of WMED01028929.1, from coordinate 2,996 downwards.
ATCAATAGCTGAGTGGCTGATTAGTTCTAAGCATGCGCAGTCCCTTTCACTCCAACCGCGTCTGCTATGGGAGAGTTGGGGAACAGCACCGAGGTGGAGGGGATGTGGCTATGCCCTGTGCAGCCAGGGATGCCACAATCAAATTGAAATTACAAGGTAGGAGATGTTTGATCAAAAAATTTTGCCTGCCAACTACTTCAGAGATGAAAACAAAAGGTTAAGCCACATTTAACCCTTGTTTTGTTACTACCTTTTCATACTTTTTAAAGAGAATTTTACCTTATAAAGTGGGAACAGCAAGGTATTCCTCGCCATAATGTGTCTTTCTTTCCGCTTGTTTTCAAATGTGTTCTGGTATTTATTTGAACTTGGAAACTTATTAGAGATATTCTTTAGTTACAGGGAGATTTCTTTCCACTTGCAATAATGAGGATTGCAATACACGTAGATTTGTTTGATATATGTTTTTAAACCCTGCATGTTGGTAAAATAGCTCATTGTTGGGAAGTCTACAGGCAGAAAAAGGGGGGGGGGGGGTTCATTTTTGTGTAGAACAATTGCTGCTTTGAGTATTACTCCTTAAGTCAATTCAATTACTTTTATCATTGGTGGATTTTATCTATGTGTAATGGTCCTCTGAAAATTCCCATGGATAATGGAACAGTTAGTTATATACACAGAGAACACACAAAAATGTGCCTAGATCTTTTGTAAAGCACATCAGATACAGTGCTCATGTACAATATCCTTATTTAATTGACAATTTGTTTCTTCCCCAGACAAAAAGGAAAGAAGCCCTTCAAATCTCTGCGTAGCCTAAAAACGGACCTAGACCTTGCAGCAGAGGGCGATCTTAACATTGTTATGGCATTGGCTGAAAAGATCAAGCCAGGGCTTCATTCATTTATATTTGGAAGATCATTTTACACAAGCATGCAAGAAAGGGATATGCTGATGACATTTTAACATTTTAATAATGGATTGTTTCTGCTTTTCTACCATTATTAGTTTAATTCAGATCTAGAATCTTTTGCCAGCTAACACTGCAAATCTGTTGAAAACCTTTTTTTTTTTTTGTTTGCTTGTTTCTGCAAGAAGGAGCTTTTGTTAAACATTCTGCAAAATATATATTTTGTTTAAAAAATAAGTGAATTGTAGCTGGTGCGTGGGCAAATGTGAGAAACAAAGATACTGCCACATTAGATTTTCTGTGACCTATAAAAATGTGAAAAGCAGCATATAAAATGTTCACTAAAACAAAGAAGGAAAACTTCATTGGTGAAGAAAACATTTTACTTAAAGTAATAGGGCACAATTACAGTAGTGTTGTTTACTATTTAAAAAAAAATGTATTTGAAAGATAACACAAATTCAAATACTAGCTCTCAAAATAGAGCAAACAGTACGTGTTATCCTGATTATTTCCATTTGGAAAATGTAATCTCATAGCTGTCTTAATACTGTTAACATTTAAATCTCAGCTGTACAGGTCTAACAATATTGTATACTAATTTATTTCTGTGAAAGAATATATTTATATATTATATCATACTGTTAAGCGAACATGCTTTGATATGTGTATTTATTATTTTACAGCTTTTCTTGCATGGATATTTTCTTTGCCATTGAAAGACCAGTAACACTAGAAAAATACAACACATGCTGTACTTGGAAGAATGTCATCTTGGAAGCTGAATTCCTGAAAATGTATTGGATTATGCTGTTTCTCTCTCTCTCTGGGGGTTATTCACTAAGGTGCGAATTCGACTGTCGAATTCTCAAACAGCGGATTCCCATAGCAAATCTGTGACAATTTCCCCATTGTAAAGTCGCGACTGCGACAATATTCTCATCATAAAGAGGCGACTGTAACAGTAGCAACAATTTGCAACTGTCTTTCTCTGGTGAATTCACACCTATACGCAACAATTCGGACTTTAGTGAATAACCGCCTCTGCTGGTTGGGTTGCAGCCTATTTTGGATTTTTGGGAAAATTCAGGAATATCTACTATCTAAAGTTCCATAGTAGACAATAGGATTGTTTACTTAAGAAATAAGATAGCTGCGGCCACAAAGGAGGAAAACAAATATTTACATAATACAAATCAGGAATTCAACTCAAAAGAGAACATTATTACCTGTACTATAGACTGGTCATGCCAATCAAAGTAGGATTTTTTTTGTTGTTGTTACAGGTCCTTTGAGCTGTCACTTTTAAAGGGGAACTAATAACATGAGCAAAGTCAAGCTATCAGTATTTGTTTGCTATTTAGACATTTGTTTTTCTAGTCATTTGTTGCTTACTCACCTTTTATCTGTGGTACTTTTTATGTTTGTATTCTATTTATACATTCAGTTGAATTCACTCAATTATGAAACTTTGCTTAACCCTTTAGTCGCCACCAATGGTAGAAACTACGGCGTTGCATCTCTGTACATTCCCCGCTAACGCCGTAGTTTCTCCCTATCTTTAATTGGTTTAAAATGCTGAACAATCAGTGAAAATACTCACCGATTGCAGCATGAAGAAAGATCCTTCTGTGTCCTGCCTGCCTTCCTGGGACCAGATCCGGGTCTCATGTGACATTACAGTCACATGATCTCATTAATATGCAGACCTTGCGGTTTCTCAAGCAGCCGCACCGGCTGCTATAAAAGCAGAGGGAGAATGGCGCTCTCCCTCTTTTGGAAGCTGCCTCTCTGTCCCTGTTGATCTGCCTGCCTCTCTGCCTGCCTGCTTCTCTCTGCCTGCCTGCTTCTCTCTGCCTGCCTCTCTGCCCCTGCCGATCTGCCTGCCTCTCTGCCCCTGCTGATCTACCTGCTGATCTGCCTGCCTCTCTGCCCCTGCCGATCTGCATGCCTCTCTGCCCCTGCCGATCTGCCTGCCTCTCTGCCCCTGCCGATCTGCCTGCCTCTCTGCCCCTGCCGATCTGCCTGTGGAAGCCTGCTGGTCTGCCTGCCAAGCTTCCCAAGTAAGTACTCTGTCCCCTCCCCT
>WMED01028927.1:0-10360 GCA_019650415.1 Pipa parva | reverse complement strand
TTCTGCAGCAATCACAACATCATGGCTACGTAGGAGAAGGATCCGGGGACTGAAATGGCCAGCCTGCAGTCCAGATCTTTCACCTATAGAGAACATTTGGCGCTGTCAGACTAACTATAAGAGATTAGAGGTCTGGACCCCAGTGGCTGGATACAGACTAAATCGAGTAATGTCTTTAACCAGAAAATAACTTTTAAAAGGGGCTGGGGTTAAAATAAAATAATGGGGACTGAGTTCTGATTGGCAAGGGTTCTGTTGGGACAGGAGAATTCAAGGGTACTTCACTATCCCCTAAGCAAGATGTGCAGGACTTAACTAGCTTCTTCACCTGATTCCCACCCAATTAACCTTACCAACGGAACACTGCAAATACAGGATGAACAAGACCAAACAAATTCCCCTTTAACAGAACTTAGCAAATTCTCCTTTAACATCAAGCACAACAAAGAAAGGGAATAACAAACAGTTGGGACTCAACCGCAGAGAAATCTTGTATGGCGAAGCAGGATGCCGAAGGGGAAGTGAAAACAGCTAGCGATAAACACCGAACAAACAAACTAAATACTAACCCACTGAGCTGGCGGAAAGGCGCCGGACAGAACGCCAGAAAGTTTAACTAAACAACCTAGCCGACACCCAGACTAGAAATTAACCTAACCAGAATACAAAGGCTTAAACACACACTGAATTTTAACAAACTAACCAGAAGCACCTTGTTAGTACCTAACCAAAATACTGTGGCAAAGGTTTAGGGGAGTGGACCAGTTAAAAACCCTGTGGGACCATCTGATTGGTCAGAGGGGACATATAACTTAACCCCTTTCAATGCCAGAATCCTAACAGGCGCATCATAAAGAGGAAGGTGCAACAAAGAAGGCCCAAGACGATTGAACAGTTAGAGGCCTGTATTAGATATGAATGGGAGAGCATTCCTATTTCTAAACTTGAGAAACTGGTCTCCTCTGTCCCCAGACATCTGTTGAGTGTTGTAAGAAGAAGGCGGGATGCCAAACAGTTGTAAAAAATGGCCTTGTCCCAACTTTTTTGGGATTTGTTGACACCATGAAATTTTGAAACAACATATTTTTCCCTTAAAATGATACATTCTCTCAGTTTAAACTTTTGATCTGTGATTTGTTTTCTATTCTGAATAAAATATTAGATGTTGGCACCTCCACATCATTGCATTCAGTTTTTATTCACAATTTGTTTAGTGTCCCAACTTTTTTGGAATCCGGTTTGTACATTGTATTGTTGAATTGTAAAGCAATGATCTTGCAAGTTAGATAAAGGTTAATCACAGTGCATATGCCTAACTTTATCTCTTTAAAAACACCTACAAAATAAACTAAATTGTTCTTTTAATTGTAAACCCTCAGTGCATAGTGTGTGTAAGAAGGAATATATCTCGAAAACTTGTCTTAATGAACTGTTAGTCCAAATAAAGTATCATATAATACTATAGTACTCATCTTTCTTACTATTCAACTGGGCTCATGTGGCTTAAACCATTTTTGTGCTAAAGTTAAACTAAGGGGGGAATTCAGCAAGCTCCGAAGTGAGGTGCGTAGTGTTCGCCTCACTTCGGAACAACTGAAATGCGCTTGCTGATGTCCTGCACGCGGATATCAGCACGCGCATTAAAGGGATTCCCTTCCCGGCAAGGAGACTCGAGTGCTCTCGCCGGGAGGGGAATCCCTTTAATGCGCATGCTGATGTCCGCGTGCAGGACATCAGCAAGCGCATTTCAGTTGTTCCGAAGTGAGGCGAACACTACACGCTTCACTTCGGAGCTTGCTGAATTCCCCCCTAAGTATCAGATACTTGTTTCACAGTTTATGTTACAGAGAGAGCATGTTGCAATACCCTGCAATCTATCTTTAGTAGGGAAATAACCTGCATCATGTCACAAAATTGCTAACTAACATCCAGGTTAAGGTTAAGAAATTACCTGAAAACTGGAGACCCTTGAAACAATGAATTTAGTTGGCTTCAAATGCCATCAATCTGTAGTCATAGCAGTCATGTTAACGTCATTTTTCCATATGTCCCTGATGTTTGAGATGATTCCATAGCCTTAGCCCTGGACTACAAATTCCTGGCTTAGTCATACAAATAAAATGTGCATTTTTATCACTGGTGGACAATCATCCCATGTGATTTTAACTTAACAGGTAGTAGTAGCCCAGTGCTTTCATGTTTATTGCAGTGGATCATTTTTTTATATAGACGTATAAATGTTTTATTATACTTTCCACCCAAGAGAAAGATGATGAATAATATATCATGTCACTCAAGGCCAAGCTCAGGTGCTAAACAGGAATTAAAGAATGACTATTATATATATATATATATATATATATATGTGTGTGTGTGTGATATTTGTGTGTGGCATATATAAATGTTTTCTTACAAGGTAAAAAAGGAAATATAACAGCTCTGCTAATCAGTATAAAATATGGGCTTTGCTGTACCTTTTTAATACTGAAATTACAAAAGAAGCAGTTCAAGAAACAAACTATGATTTATGGCAACTCGGTAGTTTCTTCTCCTAAAAATAGCTCTTCCAAACAGGTCCCATGACAAGGAAAAATACACTCTGGTATAGGTTAGACTTGATCTAATTTTCTTACCTAAGAACCAGCATTTCTCAATCAGTCTTATATGACAAGGGGAATGTGTTCTTCATCTCAAGGGAGCGCATATAGTAGACTCATTTTCCAGGTGAAGAAATGATTGTGTTAATAAAGCCTCTGTTAAGCTACTCAGGTCTCTGCTCTGTTTCAAGTTTTTTTTTCTTTTCACTGCTGCTATAAATCATGCAATTCTGCAAGGAAGTCTTGTTGCTTGTAACTTAAAGGGAGAACAGCACACCGTACACTTAATGAGGCTGAAGGACATCGGTTCCTTTAGCAGCTTTTGTTTTTCATGTGTAAAGCTTAATCTAATATGACAGGAAATAAGGGGGAGAGATAAAGGCTTTTCTATCAGAATGATAGGTGTAACTTTATAATCAGAGACTCATCCTCTGTACAGCACCAAAAATCAAAAGCAGTATCATAATACCTCCATTTTCAATCTCATCCTATGGAAACATTTTCATACATGTTTATAAAATGGGCAACACTTTATTTCATTTACATTTAGAATAAAATTAGGTAAAAATTAATATTGTTTCAAAAAGGTTACAATGATGTTTTGTTAATATGGGCATTTTATATAGGGTTATTGCTGGGGCACTGTACTGGACATCATGTGAGACCACTACTGCCCTGTACTAGGCATTATGTGGGGAAATTCTGTACAGTATTGGGTTTGTCATCTGGACATTGCAGCACTGTATTGGTTAGTATCTGGGGCAATGCAGATTGTCTGTGTCAAACTGAGATAATCTGAGACCACCAGATAAAACTGCAGCATTTGTGAGTAGGAAGTGGTCCCTTAGTCACTCTGGTCTTCTGGTGGGCCAGTTCAATGAATGTACTGTATTGGACATATCTTTTGGGACAGTGCTGTATTATAATTTTTCACTGCACTGCTTCACTCTATGGAGGTTATTAGCTGAAGTCTGAATAGTGATGTAAAGCTCTAGATTCACGTCTATTCGTCAATTCCCAGTATTCGTGTATTGAGCAAACTCTGCGATGTGCTGAATACGCAACCAGTTTCCATGCTTCCGATGGTAGTGGACTAAAGAAGGTCTTCGCATCACTTTGAATGCGCGTGCACAGGTAATTTACCTATTGACAAAGTGGCAGAGTCTGTCGAAGTGGCACATTAGGACAGGTGTACCATTGTGAATGAATTCGCTTGTTTGGCTTTGCCAGATCAGAGTAGCGAATTAAGGGGTTGATGGCTGGGCTCCAATGTTGCATAACGTGACTATTCATTCAAAATTAACAATAAAGACTGTGACCAAGTGACAACATGTCTTAAGGACTAGGTGATATAAAAATACATGTAATGATAACTTATATACAGTTAGTGGGATATGGAGAACATGACGTCACTGCCCTTCACGGGTTTAATTCAAATCACTTCACAACCTGCTACTATTCAACTGACTATGCCACACTATGCACCCACCAGCTTCTGTCTCCATTTGCTTGTCAAGTCTGTTCACCTCTTAGGCAATAAGGAGTGCAAATTCCCCAGTGTAGTATCCTGAATTGACACAAATTGAATTCGACAAGTGCATTCACACTTAAGCCAATAACCACCTTTGTGCATGCAACATCCTATTTAGTGTGTTTTCATGGAGATACTGTTTTAGTCATTTCAGATTAGTAAGGGTTTATTCATCAAAGTGAGAAATTGACTGTCAAAGTGAATTCTCGTCTGTCACTTAGTCACTATGTCACAAATTCCCGTTTCATTATTCAGTAAGCGGAAGATTGTCATAGATTAGAAGTGAACATCTTTAGTGTGTATTGCAGTGTAGTCAGTTGGACAATAAGAAGCCCTCCTTGTTATCAACCCCCTAATTTCCTGTTTGGAAATTCCCTGTGCACTATTAACATTTCTAATAGAAGACAATTTAGACATACTCATATTTATTATATATATATATATATATATATATATATATATATATATATATATATACAGTATATATATATATATATATATATACAGTATATATATAGTTAAATCTGATTCCACCTTAGTCATAACACATGACTAAGAATTTATTTACAGAGAAAATAACAAAGCCTGAGCTGCCTAAATCTTTCTTCTACTGTCTGGTGTCTGGGTAGTCCCCGTCATTGTCCTCTTTTCTGCTTGCTTACTTGTACCACTCTTTTACTCAGCTCTGTGTAACCAGTAAACCAGTAACTACTCACAGAGGTAGTACTGACATTTTAGACATGTATTTTTAGTACATTGTTAGAGATCAAATACAAAATAAAAAACATTTAGCTGGTCTGAATACTACAGCTCCAGTTACAAAATCTATATACTTATGCCTGTGTGTGGGTGTGCGTGAATGTGTGAGTATGTGTGTGTCTTTGTGTGTGTTTGAAAGAGAGGGTGAGGAAGCGAGAGAGAGAGCTCTAGATAGTAAAGTGTTTATACCCAGTAACAATGCAAAGATAAGAGAGTATAGGTGATACATTTTATTGGCTAACGGAATAGATGGTAAATGCAAGCTTTCGAGGCTCCTAAGGCCTCTTCATCAGGCAATAATATGGAACTGAGAATGACTATTTTATACAGAAAGTGGTACATCACGGCTAAATGTTATCAGTTTGACATTGGCTTATTTCGTTAGCCAATAAAAGGTATCACCTATACTCTCTTATCTTTGCATAAATCTATGGCTAACACGGTGCACAACTCTACTACCCAGTAACAATAAAACTCTCTTTACCAATAGGGTCAAGACCAGAGGAATTACACATCCCTGTCCAAATCTTTTACTGTAATTCCTACTCTGTCTGTTTGACAGCACCAACTACCCTTTCATTACTGGGTAGTATGATGATTATAAAATATTATACATATATTATATGTTCCTTTAGTATTGGTGGATTATTTGAGACTACTGCTAACCCTTTAATATCTAAAAAAAAAACTGAACCCCCTTGGCATGAAGGCAGCGAAGTGCCAGAGACTGAAGGGCACTTATATATAATAATATATAATAAATATAATATATGTAATATATAACAGCACAGCAGTTGTTCTGAGAGCTGATATAATATTAAGTATACAGAGAGTTGGTAAACTTGAAGAGCTTTAAAGGGGGAATTCACGATAGTGCGAAGTGAGGTGCGGCATCTTTGCCTCACTTCGCACTGACTGATATGCGCTCGCTGATGTCCTGCATGCGGACATCAGCGAGCGCTTTAAAGGGATTCCAGTCTCTGCAAGACCAAAAGAGTAGCCTCACCGAGACTGGAATCCCTTTAAAGAGCTCGCGGATGTCCGCACGCAGGACATCAGCGAATGAATATCAGTCAGTGCGAAGTGAGTCGAAGACTCCGCACCTCACTTCGCACTATCGTGAATTCCCCCTTTAATGCAAGCAGTGTAACAAAATAGCTCTGCTAGTAAATATTGTTAAACAAAGTAGCAGTACACTGCTAAAAATGAAGTAGGGCTACACTGAGAGCTGGGAAATCCACAGAGGAGACACACTTAGAAGCAACTCTAACATGAACCGTTTAGAGAAGTGGTGAAAAGTCAAACAAGGTACCGAGACGGGGCGGACCAACTCAATCCGTTAAACAAGCAGGGGTCACAAGCAGTCAGACAAATATACAACCATTAAGGATTATCGAAAAGCTCAGGGTAATATAAATGTAATGTGTTTACTGTTCAAACCAGTACCTGCATTTTTTTTTTTGTTTATTAGACTTTATATATCAAGAGTCCCTATAGACTCTGTTGTTGATTTCTAGTAAACATGTAAAAAACTACAACATGGCCAAATGCTCATTAGGCAACACAAAGCAGGCTGTTGGTGTTTTCCCATAAAGACTGAGATGCTGGAATGCAGAATCAGCAGTCCTTGTAAAAATCTAAAATAAAAAGGTGGGATTTTTCTAGAAGCAATTTAACTGTTGCACATTTTTTTTACGGCATTTGGTTGCTGCATGCTGTTCCTTAGATCTGTATGCAGCTGTGATCTTAAATCCAATCAAAGCTTGCAGCTCCTTCTGTGGTCATCTGAACAGACATCGATGAATATTTTCATCCATAAAATCTGTTCTATTCACAAATTGTAATAAATAGACGAGGATGTGCAGGTTCATCTAAGTTGCAACTTACATAAAAGCTACTTAAAATCTACATACATCAGGTAACTTACTGTACATCCACACAAAAAAATGTTAGAATCATCCTCCTGATCATCAGTTTTAGGTAAGGAAAGTGAGGGCAGCTCATTATATACTTCAATTATCAGAAGCACAAACCAGAAAATAAACAACAGAGAATAGGTGTCACTATATACTGATAGTTTTATGCCGTTTTTAAATACTCTACTTGGTCACAAGCCACTAAGTTCAGGTTTCTTCTTTTTAATTTTCTATATATAGATAATGTTTGATTCACTTATGAAAGCAAATGACTGATGTTATCTGTTTGCTGGGCATCTGGTATAAAGCTTGGCAAGCTGGCTTTCTAGTAATTATTCATTTTCTGTCAGTTTATGACACCTGGCAAATCGCTGACTAAATCATAGTTTTTGAGACATTTTATAGAGCATTACTGAATTATTGAGGTGAAGGGATGCCAAAGACGACAAGACATGACTATCATCTAATTACCTGTATGTGTGAGACTGAATTAAATAAGTACACAACTAGTACCATGAAAATGAAAAGTTGCTTCTATTTATTTTATAGAAGTGCACAGTACCAGGGTGGACCCTTCTCAAGAAATACTCACATGCAATGTGCATTCTAAGTACTACTGGGTCAAACTGGTGTAATCTACTTCTTAACTTCCTTGAAAGGACTCCTCTTGCAAAATGAAATTAGAACAAATTTTAAAAAAAGACTGAATTTTATTCTCTAAAGTCCGAATTGTTGCATATAGGTGCGAATTCACCAGATAAAGACAGTCGCAATAGGCTGCTGCTGCTGCTGCTGCAGCCACATCTTTATAATGAGAATATTGTCGCAGTCGCAACTTTATTATGGGAAAATTGTCGCAATTTTAACTTTTAAAAATTGTTGCGGATTTGCTATGGGACTCTGCTGTTTGATAATTCGACAGTCAAATTCACACCTTAATGAATAACCCCCTAAATTCCTATGAAGTTAATTTCTTCCTTGCTATGTTTATATAAACATAAACAACATCCTTGTCTCTATTACTCAAATTTCAGAAAGTACTACAAGCCAATTTGCTTTATCGTTCCAACAATCCACTGTTTAGTTGAATATGCACAATTGACCTTCCCCCTTATTTTATACACTTTCCCAGAGGCATTTTTGCAAAAATATAAAGGTTGGTGGATCCTTTTTATGATATATATATGAAATCCACTTCTTAGCCAGGGGTCTGGATGGCGGATAAAATGAAGTTAAATATGGGGCCCACGATATCGATATGTTTAATAAAATCTCTCCCTATAAATTATTATTATGACTCCACAGATCAGCCTAAAAAAACAGTGTCCAAAATATTAGACTTTGTAGAAATGATGGGAATTAAAATGCACCTGTCACCTCACAGTTAATACTAAATTAGGCTCTACTAATGAAATAAATGTTTTTGTATATGTCTGTTTGTATGTATTTATTTTTAAAAATGTACCTTTATACAGCGTTTCTCTCTGTCATGTTCCCTGTCAGCCTGGCATTTCTTTGTGGAGCCGGGTTGGGTGGGGCTAAATGATGATTGACATTATAGCTCCTCTAATCAGATCCCTTAAATCATGATCTAGCTGGGATCTGATTGGAGAAGCTATAATGTCACTCATCATTTAGCCCCGCCCAACTCAACTGCAGAAAGAAAAGTCAGGCTGACAGGGAAGATGACAGAGAGAAACACTGTATAAAGGTACATTTTTTTAATACATATATATTTACAAAAATGTTTATTTCATTAGTACAACCTAAATTAGTATCATAGTTCTGAGGTGACAGGAGCACTTTATTATAAGGAATGCAATGAAAAAGACAACTGTATTGTTGTGTCTTTATTTTTGTTTGAAAAACATACATGAACCAGCCATTGCTCATTACTAACATAATGTAAGCCATGTTATATCATTTTGAAGAAAACCATTTTTCAGGAAATATTTTACAATTTTTTTGAATCTTTTTTTACTTATTTAGTTATTTAAACACTGGCTAGTTTGTAATGTTGACAGTCTGGAGTCTAAATGGTTTTTTACTTTTATTATTGTTAATGAAAACTGAACACTATCATGAAAAAGTTCAAAGTTTCATTCAAACTAATTTTATTTTAATTCAAATGTATATTGAGAATAAATCTTGGGACTGCAATTTATTCTGTGGAATAGATTATAATAAACATTTTAATAGGCTTCAGTTATTCAGTCTAAACCTTGAAAAAGAATGAAATGCATTTTAAATATGGTAATTTAGAAATTGTTCCATTAGTGAGCACTGATGAGTACTTTTGTTGAGTTTTACTCTTTAGAAATCAAAGTTGAAGCAATGGAAACTAAACTAGCACAATCTTTCTCCCTACAAAATAATATACCAATAGGAGTTCCACACAGCACTATGGGTGCCATAAAGATATCACCTGTAGACTCCTTTTCAGTTATGCCATCCAGGGTCAAAATATTAACTTAGTTAATATTAGTAAAATTACTTAAATGCCTTATCAACGATATATGCAAATTCAAGGTGCAACCACTCCCATATAAAGTGATGGACAAGGGAGTGAGAGGTATCTGTAATAATATACACCGCCACTCATGAAGCACAATATTCTGCTCACCAGAAAACAATACACAATGCGCCTTGAGACAATATTATGGAACTCCTCATCTGATGTGCCAGACGCTAATCTCAGAAATACAGGGATGAATTATTTTTCAATCAGTAGACAATACTTCCTTCCACAAGGCAAACGCTGATGTCTCAAATCATAAGCTTGTAGATTAAAATGAAAAATTTCTCCATAGTGTAATTCAATTTATTGCATAGCCAACAAGATAAAAAGATAAATAATACTCATAAACAAGCTCTGTGTAAGCGCATGTAAGCTTCTTCGGGAGAGTTTTTGGGTCAATATCATACTGACATATTGACCCAAAAACTCTCCCGAAGAAGCTTTCCTAGCGAAACGCGTTGAAAGGGGTACTGTGACCTGCTGGGCACACTCTGATTGATCCTTTAGCTGTGTTTGGATTCACTGGACTACAGTTTAAGAGATTCTTTCCTGCTAATCGAATTACCACAGACATTTTATTCATGCGCTTACACAAAGCTTGTTTGTGAGTATTATTTATCTTTTTATCCTCCTTCCATATCACCTGCACTGGTCTGTTGGAGATAAAATAATGAAATTAAAAAACTAAATTGTTGGCAATGGGTTATTAGACTGCAGCAATATGTTGACATTACAACCTTTGTCTCAGATTTGCTTTACCTTCCAGAATATGTGTTCTATAGAAATATCAATGCTGGGAATAATTGCTAGGTCTTTTGACTTGTCAGATGAAATAATGGCAGTTGGATGAGATTCAGAGATCCAAGCTGAGTTTAAGACTGAATTACTTGTACCTTGACTAGACCAAGATGGCACTGGTAAAATCTATTACTTACATTCTCAAGCAAGGCACGAAACTAAAAATTGTTCTTCTTCAAATGAATAAGTACTGTATTTGCTGGCATATAAGACTACTTTTTAACCCCTGAAAATCATCTGA
>WMED01028926.1:0-10361 GCA_019650415.1 Pipa parva | reverse complement strand
CAATTACAGACGCCTCTCATCTTTTTAAGTGGTGGAACTTTCACTATTGGTGACTGACTATACTTTTTTTCCCCACTGTATATTCATGTGTATTGTATAAAAACATTTTATTCTTGCTAAACAGATCACAATATATATTTTTTGTCAGTAGTATCTGTCACATTTCTTGAAAGTCCATTTCTTTTACTTTTACACAAAAGCATTATTTGCAGTCCAGTATATGTAATGTCCAAACCAACATTAACTGTAAATCCTTACATCTAACTGTTATGACAGCAGCTAAAATTTGTGTCATGTCCTCTACTGGATTAGAAGCCTTGTGCTGTATATCATCCACCTAGATAGTTCAATTTCCTCCTCGCCTGTTCTAGATTTTTTTATATGGTTTTTAATGTTTTCCTACAGGACAAAGGTTCTTAATACCATGACATATATCATGGAGTAAACAGACAGCCTTGGCTTTTCCTAGTTTCCAGGTGTAATGGCTTGGAACAAAATCCTTTTGTCATGATCACGGCCATGCATGTTTCATATGCCATTTTAATTTATTTATGTGGCCACCACTAACTGTTTGCTATGACAATACAGCCATCTTCCAATGAACACAATGACAGACTAGCCAATTTAGAAGTAAAGGATTATATTAAAAACGTGTTGGTAAAAACGTTATTTAGGACCTTTAAAACAATGCACAGAGGGGTGAGGGAAACACTGAAGAATTCTCATCAATTTGATGTGTTCAATGTATCAGGAGAGGAAAGACATTGTCTGCTGCACAGTATGGGGACAAATCTCTTTCCTGGGTCATGCCATGAATACCAAAGATGTTCTCCCTAGTGATGAAATGCTGGTTATGAGACAGAAAGAGCATCAGGGGATACATTTGTTAAAAGAAAAGGCAACACAGTGATTGGGTTCAAGTAAATGTGAATGTGCAAAAAATCCGACATGGCACAATGAACGACTGAATTACATACACTGGTATAATACAGTTGTAGGATGATGCCATTTGATACTAGCAAGTACTCTTGCAAGCATTCTGAATACAATTGTTTAGTTGCTAAATATGAAACCAATTAGAAAATCTTGTGGAAATATATCACTGGCATTAAAAAGTGAACTAATGTATTTTTTATAATTGCAGAAGTATTGCATCAACAACATTAATATAGAAAGGATGCTCTATAATCATTTTAAATCAGCAATAACAAGACTTGTTTTTAAAAGGATCATAATCATTAAAAGGGAAATGTACAGCACTCTCGTTTTTTTTTTTTAAATACCATAAAATTATGTCATAGTTGAGGATTCCCAGGGCCCATACCTACTATTTACCCTTTGACTTATTTCTCTGACTCAACAGCTTTGTAGGGAGCATATAGTGGCCCCTTGTGTTCTCTTCTTTTACCTGTTACCCCGTAGTGTAGTGTTCCCTTACATATCTACACAGCTTGTATCCCACCCTAAAGTGTTGACTGCCCATATGCTCCCTCTTACAGAAAAGGAAAGCAGCACGGTTTAGCACAAGATAATATCTGATCCTAACCACACAGTAAAAGAGTAGGCACCAAATGTTATTATCCCCCAAACTTTCACAAAAACAAGTCTACAATGCAGTGTTAACTATTATTGCTAATGTTTAGTGTGCTGTCAGCAACATTTGTACCTTACTTCAAAATGTAGCATGGTTAAAGCTTGCATTTATACAATTTAGTTTAACTGCAAATATTTTTAGCACCAAGTACAAGGGTGACATTATAAATGTGCAAATTAGATTGTTGTAGAACAAATGCAACATGTTGTGATAATTCAATATAGCTCTATTTTAAATTTCGCTTTGCGCTAGTTCTGATTATTGTATTCCCCCAACATTATGGCATGTTAGAGTGGACCTGTCACCTCAAAACTCAACTACTAAATTAGGTACTTCTAATGAAATAAATGTTTTCTTTAAATATATACAGTATATGTATTTAAAAAATGTGCCTTTATACAGCGTTTCTCTCTGTTAATTTCCCTGTCGGCCCAATTTTCTTTTTCAAGTCAGGTTGGGTGGGGCTAAAAGGATGACTGATGTTAAAGTTCCTCCAATCAGATCCCTTAAGTTATGATCTAGCAGAAATCTGATTGGAGGAGCTATAATGTCAATCATTTAGCCACGCCCACCCAACTTGGGAAAGAAAAGTTGGGCTGACAGGGAAGATGACAGAGAGAAATGCTGTATAAAGGCACATTTTTAAAATACATATATATATGTATAAAAACATTTATTTCATTAGTAGAACCTAAATTAGTATTTGAGTTTTGAGGTGACATGTCCACTTTAAGCAATTCATTATACAGAACCAGTGGCGGATGCTGGTTTTCAAGGAGGGGAAGCTCAATTTCGGCCTACATCATAAAATGTGATGGTTTATTTATATGTACATTCTACCCTCTGTTCCTTTTCAAGAGAATGATCTGTGACTCTGTCGTACCACGTCTTTGTCATGAATAAGTGCTGCGCATGAAACGCGTAGGCATAGTTTGTTTTTATTGTTTTTAACCTATATGGATGGAATAAAAGCTATTGTTTTACACTGAAAGGAGTGCTGGAGAACCCCTTTTTCCTTGTCTTTTCCAGGGAATGGACTACACTACACCAAAAGATCGCCAATTCGCTCATTTCGCTGTCAATCAAAAAGGGATTCAGCCTCAGACAGATCAACCAATCATCATGCAGAAGCTGAGCATCCGGGCTAGCCAAGGCCAGCCTACTACCCCATAGATACTGAGCATCCGATGGGTGGGACAAAGCCCAGCATTTACCCAATGACTTGTCTCATTTCGCTGCGCTTTTTGCTTCACTAATGAACTCTGTGCACACTCAGCGTCCACACTGTTTAAAGCACTGTGAAGCTGCGGGAATGAGTAAGAGGAAAGCAGTGTCGTTACTAGTGATAAGAAGCGGATTCTGAACAAAAGGTGAGCGCGTTGTAGCGCATATTTAGTCAATGACATGTACACACAACAGTGTATATTTGATCACTTATTTTTCGACATTTTAGGGGAAGCTGAGCTTCCCTTGTAGTCTTAGAGCAATCGCCACTGCACAGAACCAATTATACTACAAACTAGATTCATCTGCCACTTGTGGACATCTGCTGTTCATGTGTGAAATCACACATAATGCCAGTGTCTTACCTGGCCATTTTTTAATCCTAGATCATTTGAACGGATACCAGCTTCACCAAATTTCCCTTCTTTAAAAAAATGGCATTTTTTATATGAATGTAATACACAAGTAGCTATACTATACAAAGGTACTTCCAGTAATTTATCATTTAATAATACAGATTAGCGGTAGAATCTGCATAGAACTTTATGCAATTTATAATCTTATAAATAGCTACTTATGACATCAGAACTATTTGCTAATAACGTATTGGGATAATTCATTAACAGTCATAGGGAATTTGTATCTTTTTGCCCAACAGATGTGAATTCGCTACTCCTTTTTCACTAAACTGTGGGTTCCCTTGGAAAAGAAGTAAACGGCGATGGATGGTATTCAACGCATAGACAGTCTAACAGTAGCAGGATGTGTCAAAAGGAAAGTACACAAACAACACTAAGGAAATAGCTGTAGGAAAAAACTCAAAAACCCATGTGTCTTGCCAGTCACATCAATATACTAGAGAAAAAAAGGGATATCAGGTTGTCCTAAAAAAGTGTAGTAGTAAAGCTACATTTTATGTGAGTACCATGACATTTTTCAGGTAGTAAAACCCTTTTTCTAATGTGCAGACTAAACAGTGAAGAGTTATTTAAAGAAACATGTGACCCGCCCATTTGTGGATAACCAATCAAGTCTGTGATGACGTCGAATAGACTGCCTCCTGATTCCAGGGCCTCTTTTCTGCATTTTTTTGTTTCCTTTTCAGATAATCTTGATTATGGACTGCCCTAGCCTTTACACATGTATTGTAGAGATACTGTTAAAGTGGCAGTTTCTGTGGTAAAGGTAACCCTGCATTCTGTTTTTTTATATATACAAAGAGATTGTTATGCTTCAACAAATTGTTGTTCTTTTCCACATGTAACTAGATTTTGCAACATGTATTATGTATTCACACAACAGTGAATGATTGTAAGTTCATGCACATTGGCAAACTTGCCACTTCAAGGCACAACTATGTCAGCAATGACATTAATGGTGCTAAATTCAAAACAGAAAGCATTGATAGCCACAGTCCTCAAGCATTAATGTCAATCCTATGCCGTCTATATAAATTTCTATGCTGAGTTCCTGCTTGTTTCTCACAGCCTTCTTTTTGCTTTGCCATTCTCCATTCCACCTCTTCAGCATTCTGTTACAACCCTTTTCGGTGTCAGCTCTGCAGTCCAGCATTCCTGAATATCTTCAGTGTTCCTCAGCATCATCCTTACCTGGCTGCTGTAATTGCTTAGTAATGCTGCTTCTGGACTCCTAGCTTAAAGGTACGCTACTTGTGATTCTGTAAGTGTTGCAGTCCAGCAATTCCTGTGAATCTTCCAGTGTTTCAGTCACCTGCCACCAGTGGGGACAGGGCTGGTTTTAGCTATGGACGATGTGGGTGACTGCCCAGGGTGCAATCTATTTGAGGGGAGCTGTCGCCCACATCGCCCATAGCTAAACTCACTTCCTCCAGCATTCCAGCGATGCACCTCCCCTAAGCACTTCTCCATAATGAGTTAAGTGGAATACAATGGCGCTCCTTGGCTGCTTCAGGTCTTCTAGGCTCTATTCGCTGTGGATTTGGCAGCTGCCAGCAAGACCCGAAGCATCCAAGAAGCACTGTCCCATTCAATTTACCTCACTGTGGAGAAACGCTGAGAGGAAGCGCATCGCTGGAGTTTAGGTCAGAAGGGTAGGGGGGGCGCAGGGGGGTGGTCAAGGGGCGGTTCGCCCAGGGCGTCTATATAGCCAGAACCGCATTTACCTGAGGGCTGTGATCTGGAAGTCTCCTCGACGCAAAGGCCATACCCCCTTTACAGGGATTAAGGTGAAAACCAGAGAATCCTTAGATTCTGATAAATCCCATCAGCATTGCATTAGCAAATCAGTCGCTCAACCTTTGCCAGTGTTCATTCCATTCTTTTATAGCACTAACTTTGTTATTTTGTTTTTTTATTCGCTTATTTGTTTTCTTAAGTAGCTGTTTCTGCTTATGATCATAATGTCATATGACACATTACTTATTTACTGCACCTATTACCCTCCTATTTTATATGTAATTCTCCCTCCCATTAAATAGTGATGTACTGTATCTTCTTGATTCTTTCATATACATGGCAATAACTGTGGGAAATGTGTATAGACATGTGGTATACCAGTTTGACCACAAGATGTCACTAGGTGACTATTAGAAAATAATGAACAATGAGCTGTGACTAGCTATAGAGACAATATGATATACTGTACAATGTTGTAGTGTAATTACAAATGCTATAATCTAAATTTAGATATATAGAAATAAAAAGGATTTTAATACACACAGCCTTATTTTTCGCCATGAGAACAACCTGCATAACCAGCAATGAGAGTTAGTCAGACCATAGTGACTGCACATGGACTGGACTATTTTATTTCCTGATATAGGAACTTTTAGAATATACAGACTGTTCCAACAAAAACACTGCCTCCTCCTTTTTGCTCTAACCCCTCTTCATCCTGCAGGTTTCAGCATCACAATCCATCTACAGTTCTGTCTCCACTCCTTCATCACCAATGCAAGCATGCACAGAAGCAGTATTAGGTCCCAATACCAGCGCTGCGCATGTACACACTGGGGAGAAGAGAAAGGAAATGCTGCTAGACTGTGACAATACTGGAACCTGCAGTATGAAAAGCATCTGAAAAAAGGAGGAGGGGGTGGGAGAAAAAAAAAAGACATTAATCTGAAAGTAGATTTAGACTCCCCATGCTTCATTACCCAGAGAAGTACAAGCACTTTAGTTCTTATTTGAGCCAAAGAATTGGCTGGAAGGTTTGAGAATTCTGAATAACCATCAAAAAACCTGCAGAATTAACTTTTTTTCAGAATTTTTAAGCCTGGGGATGATTCTTCTAGTATGAGATTCCAAACTGATTAACTTAGTAGGAAGTAGGTGGGAGACAATGGGCTTCTGTAAAATAGAAACAAGGCTATAAATTTAAAACAGTAAAAAATATTTTCATTGCAAAACTCATTTTAACATTAACAGTGCCAAAGAGATGGACAAATAACTTTTGGAAGCAGGATTTTATGAAAGCAGCAGATAGTATATGGATAAATCAAGTCTTGGGGGCTTACTGTGATACCTCTCCTGTCTGCTAAGTGATAAAATAGGTTTTAATATATAAATGTATATTGTGATTTCCAAAACTACCATGTGTATTATAAAGGATAATGTAGCCATTTCTGTAGTTTATAAGATTACTAAAGGAACAGTCCGGCCAAAAATTAAAAACACATTTATTTACTTATGGTAATTACTACATTTTATTAAATACGATTTATTTTCAATTTAAAAAAAAAAAAGTTAAAATTCTTACTTGTAAAGAAGTGCTATACAGCACTTCCGCGTTGCATACCCCATCTTTAGACACTGCTGGCAATTCTATGGTGTCCAAATCAGGCGTTCCTTCTCCGGAGCACACTCCTCTCCAGCCACGCATCAGCACTTCCTAGAAGTCACATGGAGAGAGTGCAAGTGATCAATGCGTCCTCCCTGGATGACCTGCACCCTCTCCCATGTGACTTCTAGGAAATGCCGATGCAGGGATTCACTAGGAGCACGACTGGATAGGAATGCGCTCCTGAGAGGGATCGCCTCATTCGGGATGCAGTGGAGTTGCTGACAGAGACTGAAGATGGAGTATGCAACATGAATGTGCTGTATAACGCTTCTTTACAGGCAATAATTTTAACTTTTTCAAAAAATGTAAAATAAATCATATTTAATAAAATGTAGTAATTAGCATAAATAAATGTTACTTATTGTTATGAATAATACCTTTATAAATTACAGTATGGGGTACTTTACATATAATTCTTAAATCTCAGTTACACACAGTCATCATTCTTAAAAGAATGGAGCTATCATATGGACCATGATTCTCATCACATGGGCATCTGGCTCCATTCCCTTTCTGGGAAGGTGAATTGCCACAGGCAAATGAAAAGAGATATCCCAGCTTTATGTCCAATTACAAACACACTGTTCCAAGTGTTTCCACCAATACACAGTCCAAAATCTAAAAGAAAAACGCAGGGAACCGCATGTATGAAGTGCAGGTAGTATAACTACACCAAGTTTAATCCAACCTTAACATAACATGTTTTGGGCCAAATGGGCCCATTTGGCCCAAAACACGGGTTGGATTAAACTTGGTGTAGTTATACTACCTGCACTTCATACATGCGGTTCCCTGCGTTTTTCTTTTGAATTCCCACTGACAGCCCCTATACGAGTTGATAAATGTTGTCCTCTTATAATGTACTTATGGATTTTTTATTGTATTTCATTACATAGGTTGCTTTCATAAAACAGAAACCTTTCTAAAATCTTTCCAATTTGTATTTGTCAGAAGGGAGAAAAAAGAAACACTGAAACCTCATTCACAAGAGGATAAAACAAGCTGGTGAGCTAGTATAAACACTATTACAGTATGACCAGTAGGTGAAGCTGTGACAAAAGTAGCCCCACAAATATAATAATAATAAGCAGCCTGGGGACTTACAATGATATTGTTGGGCTGAATCAGTGTGACAACCAATAATTTCAGGTGACACTGCTATCTACATCCATTCATTTGTATTTTTCTCTTGCTGAAGAATGTGGAGAAAAGAGGAGAAAGCAGCGGAAACAGCAGTAGGGGAGGATCTAGAGCTGAGCTGGGTTGTATTTATAGGAGAGGGGTTTGTGAGAGATAACTGATGGAAGTAGAAAGAATGGTATTTTTAAAGACCCTAGTGAAATGATAGTTAAAGAATTTGAATACAACATACTTGTAAGGATAAGATTACTTTTCTACCTGTCAGTATCCAAGCCCGCAAGAGAATCTCTGCTGTCGTGTTCCTGAAATAGCAGTGACAAAAACAGCAGTATTTAGGAATGGGTGTTTATTTTTGTTTTCTCTTATGGATTTAAACAGTAAACTGATCACATCTAGTTTGAAAATACTTTAGGTCATGTGATCTAATTTAACAGCAGCAAAACAAAGCTACCTGTAAATTGACTCACTGTAAGGTGAGGAGGGGTATAGGGGGGGTTCCATTTTTTTACAGTTAGTCCTCGGGTTACGACGGTCTCGAGTTACGTCGTTTCGGGGTTACAACGCTTTATACAATGCCATGTTCCAACTTACACGGTTTTGTGACGTAAGCCGAACTGCATGCAACCATGCCTTGTTCCGACTTACACGGTTTTACGACGTAAGTCGAACCATACTGTATGAATGTATGATCCGACTTACATCGAAATTCGGTTTACGACGCCGTGTAAGAACGGATCAACGACGTAAGTCGAGGACTACCTGTATTTAGAGATTTAGCCCTACCCTGCACCATTCTGCAAGGGATGTAAGGACTATATTCTGGCCAACAATATACATTTCCATCGGATTAAATGTAATCCAGATTATAGTATCTTTTCTGAAACCAAAGAAATATTAATATTATATATTTACGGTATATAGTCCTCTACCTGATATGGACGTATATGAAATTACAATTACAATTTTTAGCTGCAAACTGAAAATTATGGGATAATAATATCCCTTTAAACTAAAGACAGACTCCATGATACTGATGATATAAAAGTACAATGGTAAATTCAAAGTGTTTCTTAAATGAAACAAGAGGTTGGGGGTCTCTCCTCATAGCGCTTTTAGTCTAAAAGTATAAAGTACTTTAGTAGCAGGATGTAGTGATACCATGAGGAGGACTGGGATTAGATCCTTTTAGCCCACATTCATTGTCTCCATGTCTATGACACAGGTTTCAGTGTATATAATCAGAAGGACATGCCACACCATAGTTTTATTATTGCCAAAATAAATATAATTAGCAAAATACTTCTGTGGTGGAATTAGCCATGTTTTCCCTGTTTCCTTATTACCAACACAGCAGTTTTTCTCACTGATAATACAGCATATCTTTATAACAGTAAGTGCATTTTGCTGTATATGATTTTCAGCATGTGGTTAAATCATATCTCCTCTTCTCATAACTTTCAGCCACTTGCCCACTAAAGAAAATATGGCCACAGGTGGCTTAATGCTTTAAAAAAATGGCATCCCTATTTTTAATCATTACTGTGCAGTATAAACTGCACAAACTTATTTCCAAAAACAAGTACAGTAGGAATGCAACAAATATGACATTTATTTAGAAATAAAAGAAATGTGGATGATACTCTCTCTTTTTAAGAAGCTGTAAATTAGTTAATATATAAAATTTAGTCAATATGATTGCGAGCTGTATAACCCTGTAACTAGGATAAAGTTCCCAAGTAACGTATACCGGTATGTTTATACATGTATGGGCTCAACAGATAACAGTCTTGAGCAAATCATGGGAACTTTGCATAGCCATGGAAAACAGGCCCATAAGCACACAGCTCACTTTATTTGCATACTTCCAGGACTGTCTGACCTTCACAGAATATAAAACAGAAGAGCTAAAAATAAATACCTTCTTTACAAAACAGCATGTTGCATCATTCACAGCAAAATAAGTTAAAATTACCAGAATGCAAATGAACACTGCCTGCATGGTACTGCCATGTTCTGTTTTATCTAGTAAGAATAAAATATTTTCTTCTTCACAGTGTATTTGTTATACAGTGGGATTGATACAACACACGCTTTGAATTAAAAAACAAACTGCATAGTTGTAGATGCAGCAAATGACACTAAAATTTCCTTTTGTTTCCTGGAACGTGCTATAATATTCACAATTTCTTTGACCTCTACTGAGCCTCTGACTACAGAAAAAGTGCTTTCTCATAGGGACTGGCAAATGATGTGGATTTCTTTCCATCAAGTCATAGAACCTTTGACAAATTAGAGGGTTATTCACTAAGGTGCGAATTTGACTGTCGAATTCGCAAACAGCGGATTCCCATAGCAAATCAGCGACAATCTCCCCATTGTAAAGTCGCAACAATCTTTTAATGTTAATATTGTGACAATTTTCCCATAATAAAGTCACAACTGCGACAATATTTTCATTATAAAGACACAACTGCTACAGTAGCAGCCTATTGCAACTATCTTTATCTGGTGAATTTGCACTTATACGCAACAATTCAGGGGGGAATTCACCATTGTCCGAAGTAGTGCGAACAGTTCGGGC